>CAEFZX010010126.1:0-23702 GCA_903066825.1 Alfaro cultratus
TTATTTTTTTATTTTTTTTTACCAAAAAAGATCTTAATTTAATTCCCCTGAGTTTAATGTCCTGAGTCAGCACAGCTGGTGTGTCTGCAATTTGTCTACACTGGTGAGACGTCTGCTGTAACCTTATTACCCATCTGTTTCGCTGGGAGCTGTGTGGCCGGAGAGGCAGAATTCAGCTTGCCGTCAGCAGCCTTGCAGCTGAGAGGGGAGGCTTTCTCCTGAGAAGCCTCGCCTGGTATAAATATAACATCCATCTATCAACAGAATAGGTACACAACTATGGAAAGGCCATGGCAAGAAGAAGAAAAAGAAAAAAAGTAAGATGTTGGGGGATTTGTTTCGCATATCTGGTGCAGCTTCTTGAGACTTGGCTTGAGCGTACACGAAGTGAAGCAGGTGTGGACTTGGGTTTGTTGTATTAAATATCCTGCTTGTAGACACAAGCATTCAGGCAAATGCAAGAGGACATAAGAACACGCTGAGACGCAATTCAGATCATTTCCTCCCAAACGCAGCCAAAAACAACAATATCTGGGCAGGAATTACACGCTGGAACAATGCAGCGTTTTTAATCTGATTCAGATCTCTTTGTCAAAAAGGGATTATCTGGACTTGAAGGTACTTTGCAGGAAAGAAGAGCTTGATTTTCCCATTATCTTTATCTGCTTAGCAAAGTATATCAAATTGTTTATCATCAGTGGGAAAAGCAGTGCAAAGATTTTTCATAAGTAATGGAGATACATTGTATGGATTTCCCAATATCGAATATATAAGTTTGTAACCAGTGTGAAAACCCAAACTTTAATGGATTTCAATTAAAGTAGAATTTGAAGTTATTTTTGCTGGAAACTACTTTTGCTGGCATGAACAAGCTGTTGTACGTTTTCTTCCCACATGAGGGCAGTGTGTCTGCTGCACTCGACCTCAGCTCTGAGCATAAACTGTAGGAGAGCTCTGAGAATGAGCAGGCGTCATCATTTACACGCAAGCACAGCATATAGCTGATGATGCAGATCACTGTCAGCTAATCTCTGCCGCTGCTCCTTCCATTCAGCTCATTTGATCAGGACAAATGGACGACAACAGGCTGGATGTTGAACAGCGTGCGGTCAAATTGCTCCACGCAGACACCTGCTCAAAGCTCAGCTGGACTGATGCATGCATCTGTCTGGATTCAGACATAAGGGTGCTCATTTAAAACGTGCCCACGTCATTTAGTTGCAAAATGAAATCAGTCACAGAAAGTAATGCTCCGCCCTAATTGCTTCCACACTTTGTTCAAAGGCATTATAAATGGTGCTTTGTTGCCTGTTGAAAAATTTTAAGAATATTAATATTTTTCCTGCTTATTATTATAAGCAGGAAGAATTAGCATTTTCTACGCAGATTTTTTTTTTCAATGCAGTTGATTCTTCTCTAAATCACTGTGAAATATGATCCTTTCATATTCTGAAAGTACTATTATAATGTAAAAAAAAATGTAGATTTCTACACAATAACAACCTTCTGAACTGAATGTAAATTTCAGACCTGAAGGGGGAACTAGGAAGAAACGAGGAAGTGAAGACGATCTGAGGGAGGGATGACACAGGATAGTTACGTTAACCAATATTGGTAAAACAAGCGCCATTTTATACTTTGTTTTCATACATTCATCTTTTTTCTTATCCTCATACGGTCATCGGGGGATTAGGACAGGAATGTGGTGCCCATCTCTGGCTATCAACGCCTAACAGGTGGTGGACACTAGAGAGGTTGGTAGTCCATCAGTTGTCAATGGATATGTAGCATTTCTAATATGTTTTGTCACAATCGTATTGCAAAGTCCAACATACATGCTGTGTCTATCTGAGTGGACATGTTAAAAACTCTTTGAAAGTACAAAAAAAAAAGAATAAAAAAACATTTTGAAAGAATCTTGGTTGAGGTCATTCCTTGTTTTCAATCAGACAAACTATTAAAAGATCAGAAAAAGGCAAGCAGCTATAATTTAGTTTACTTACCCATAATCTGTTGCATTTTTATAATTATTCTGATATAAGTTTAACTAAATAAAAACAAGTTAGATATATAAAAAAATTAGATTTCTTTTGTCAGTATATTTTAACTTTTGTTTATATATTGCAATATTTTGTCTGCATCTCACTGAAGCAGGTTTCTCCTTCCTGACATTTTAATTTCGTCAAAGGTGGGTGTGACTGGTCACCTGATCCGCCACCACTACCACCCTCCGCTTTCCCCTCCAAAATCAGAGAAGCTCATTTCATCTCAGCAGTGAATGGATGTGTGCCGCTGTAATAACAAGGGCACCTGGTTGCGGGTCAATGAATAGCTGTGATGTGTTGTGTGCCTTGGCTGTGATGGGATTGTTTGACTAAACTGACTGGTTGGCATCGCCCCTGGCTCTGATTACAGGCCGGGACAGGCGGTGTTTGACCTGCATACATCAGAGACACTCAAGACTCTGGTTTCAGTCAGTGATGTCATGTGGGTGTAGCTGTCTCCTTGCCAAAACGACGGCGGCTGGTCCGACGTGTGCCAGACAGGAAACAGGACAGATTTGACAACAGATGCAGTATACAGCCCTCATCAGGTTGCAGACTCTTGAAAAGTGATTTCATATTAATTGTATTTTGTTTTATTGCGTCAAGGTAATTTGTGTTGTTACAGTTCAAGTGTGGTGTTTTCATAATGACATGATGAGATTTAAATATTTACTTTGTATGGGAAAATATACTCCAATACTATAATTTAAAATAATTTAATTGTTTTTTTTATTACATATCAGTAATGTTACATTTCAAAAATTACTACTTAAGCGTAATGTACTAATAAATTTAAATTGTCATCATAAACTAATCAAAATTTCATTTGGAAAAGACTCTTATTTAGGCACTTATAGTTTTATACAATGCAAAGTACCCTTTAATAATAAGTTCAAATGTTAAGGTTTACATTTTAAGCTAATCTTTAAACTAAGTATTTAGTTATTTGATGTATTAAAAACTTTTGTAAAGTCATGCCTAATATACTGTGCTATTAATTACATTTGGTTTATTTATATAGCACCGATTCCCAACAAATGTCCCATCAAGCCACTTTACAACACAAATAGGTCTAGTTTATATCTAATTATAATTATATAAGATTCAATATGGCTTAAATCAATTTCAAATTAATCAATTTGATTTGATTCCTATTCCTATTGTCAGATTCAGATCCAAGTACCTGTACTCCCATTCAACTCCAATTATAAACAATGCAGTCAAATTCAGTGGATGATATAATCCCATTTTTTTTAGTTATTAATTGAAAAGAAGCCTTATTAATTTAATCAATTCATTGACTTTGTAGCAATACCTTCACACTTCTGTTTGATTGATGTTGTCTCTGAACGCTCGTAAAACCCCGAGGTGTTTAATGTGACTTCCAGAGGGCTTAGGTGCAAACCTAGACTGCTCTCATAAATAGTGCATGAGAGTCTGAGGAGGCAGAGCGAGCTCTCTGGAATGACTGGAGCAATCACTCTAACACTTCAGGCCCTATCATGTGGACCTGTTTAATTTATCAACTTGTTTGCAACTTTGAGCTTGTGTCAATCTGTTAGCTCAGTGCTTTACACCATGATGCAATACATTACCAGCTATTAGTTTTTAAAAGCAAATAACAAATGAACAGGTGAGAACTTGGCCATTTATGACAGTCTTTACTGTCTTGGATGAATCTTGAAGATGGTCTATTATGCAAAATCAACTTTTTGAGCTTTACATCTTGTTGCTTTGGTTCTTTCATGCATGTTTGAGAAATTCTTGAATTTCTTCCTGCCATCATAAGAACTACTTTTCAGTCCAACTCTCCTAATAACGTTTCTAAACGGCATTATGGAGGAGCCTTGTTGAGATTACATGCTGAAGGGGAGTGTCAGGAAGTGCAGGAGCTTCTTAGAGACGGAGGCCATTTTTCAGGTATCATGTCTGATATAAACAGCATTTTAATAACTAAAGGTATTTTATGGCAGAAAATGTACCTTTCTATCTGCTTTCAAAAACAACTGAAAGGCTTTTTAGGATTTGAAAATGTATATCTTTTTGGTTTTTCACTTTAAAATAGGACAAAATTAGCTCTCAAATATTTTGAATATCTTCTAAAACTCTGTTTATTCCTTCAGAAAACTTTTTTAATTTTTTTATTTGACCCATTGCATTTCATATCATACCAAGTTTAATTTGGGAACCAAAGGGTAATGTTTTACATTTACCCTTAAACTCACAGTTAGTTTGTCATCAGTATCAGGGGTTTTTCCTCCTTCAGCTGTCAAAGCAAAGTTCAGCATCCAGTTGGCAGTTTCCATCCTAACAAGAGAGCTTTCATTTTCAATGACTTACTGCACAACAACATCTGTGCAAGAGACCTTATAGGAACAGGAATGTCTTCTAACTGCCTCCCCTCCTTTATCTCTATCTGCCACTTCTCTTTGAGATAAATGAGGTAGTGCCTGAATGCGTCTTACTGTATTATCTGGCGTTAGCTTTGAGGCGCTCAAACATATATTTTCTGGGACAACACAACCTCATAAATCTCCACCATAAACACTGAAACAGAGAGATGATGATACAGGAGAAAGAGACCTAGTTTAGCTCCTTGTGTGCTTAAAATACCAAACAAAGTGGGCCTGTATCCTACAGTACATGAACCAGACAGCTGGGGTATTGCACATGTAGCACAGCCCTACGAACAGCATGTAACACTCTGGAACTTCCAAATGTACACACTCAGCCACCAAGCAGCCTTGTTGCTCTACTGGACAGTTCCTGCAGGCTAACCTCATAGGCTGCTTGTGTCAGATAATTTATGGAGCCTTCCCTAATAAAGATGCTTTTCATCCTCTTTTTTATCTGCTTGTGACCTTTATTGCTCCAGTAGCATGAATGATTTATAAAATATTCTTATTAATACACTTGATCAGAGATTCAGGGGAACAAGTAAAACTAAAAAAGAATCAAAAAGAGAGTGTACACAGACTATGGCAACAATTACCATTTGTTTTAATGATAGGAATAAACTATTGTAAACTCAGAAAAGCATAGAAATATATTATAAATAGATAAATTGTAATAAAGGAGTTTAATTTCAGACATATATTGCAGGATCTTGTCCAAAACAATTTTAGCCACAGTTTTCAAAGTATTTATTTATTTTTTTCTAAAACCAGAACACACCCAAAATAAATTCAGCTACCCATTACATGTTTGAAAGGAGAAGTAAATCTGCTGGACAAAATATGAATCATAATCCAGCAGATTTAGTCTCGGCTCACGTGGATTGTCCTCTCTTTGCACTTGAAGAGTCTGTGATCAAATCTTACCCTGACGCAGCGCAGTCAGCACGCTTCTAGGCTTACACACGAGTGTCAGATGCACTCGGTGTACTTGTTGATGTACCTGGCTGACCGACATTGATGAGCAATGCTGAGAAACTCATGAGCTTCTGCCCAGCTTTCCAGGAGAACTGGGAACAATCCCAGTCCGCCCACGATGTACAAAAACCACCAATTTACACAGAAGAAAATGGTTAGTGCCAGAAGGACCTTGTGAAAAATATTACTCGCAGTACTTTTATTTTAGTAATAGATTGTCATTGTTTTACACTTATGAGACTGACAGAATATGAGAAAATTCACACAGTTTTTCACTTCAAGGTCCAGCAGGTTTTCTAGAGACTCTTGATAGGCTTTTAGAGGAAACTCCTCCTTTCACTTCCTCTCACTGTATTTACAGTCATTTAACTATGTTATGCCAAGGACCCTACAGGGCGCAGTGTGGGATTATTATTCACAATCAATTCATAAATAGTTTGTTCTATTAAGCAGCTGTAGAAAATTTTCTACGTTAGTTTGCATCTCTATTTATTTGACTGCAAGATTTTAAAATTTCAGCCGCTCGCCTGTCTACCAAAGTTTTCACTGGCAAGTCTAGTCTTAAACGTTGATTAGTATTTTTTGTGTTGATTAGTATTTTGGAATATTTGTGCACTGAGACATTTGACATCTAGCAGAAGTTTGGGATCAGTAAATCAACTCCCTTGTTTAAGTTTGTTGGTCCAGGCTGAAAACAAAGGGCACAGTACCTTTTCATTTGCTGTATGCAAGATGCACCATATTTGTCTATGAATATTTCAAAAATGCAATTTCTTCAAACAAGCATTCTGTTGTGGCTGAGAGAAATACACTGGTTTTTGGCTGATTTGATGACAGATATGTTGTTTCTACCCAGTAATTTCTTCGATGCATTGTCTTTTAGTGGCTCCTCATATGTTTATGCTTTGTTGTCGCTTGACTCAATCCTGTTAGTTTTTTTTATTTTTTATTTTTTAAACACACTCCAAAGTTTTCCAGATATTAATAATTAGAGGGGGGAAAAAGGATTAACTCTTTAACCTCTCATTGAGATCTATTAATGGGAAAATGTTTTCAAGTCCATAAAGAGCAAAAAAAAAAAAAAAGAAAAGCTTTGTTGCGTAATGAGATGAAATAAGGCAAATGGTAGGCAGCTGACCTTCCGGGGCAAAGATCCTGGCAGACAGACAGACAGGGGATGGACTGGTAGCTGCACCAGATGTTCACCACGTGTTACATGGGTCTGCGTTATTAGCACGCTGATGAGGTCAAACCAAATACCGTGACAGGCACCCTCTGTAGTTGTATAAGAGATAACAAAAGGAAGGAATTTTGTATAACATAAAATTCAGCGACCGGATACAGTTAACACACAACTGCTTTGAGAGAAGTGTTTGGGCTTTTCACTTGGTGAACGGTGTTTATTCATGCATGCATTTTTATGCCAACATGTGCATATGTGTTTGTGTCAAACCGAAAGGTCTGCCTGGAACAGTGCCATCAATTAGGCCAATGTATGGGCTTATCAGTCACGATAAGGCTCACTCCCCATGGTGGCCTCACAGTCATATATGCCTCCCAGCTGTTGTTTTCTTTCCCTGCTGTTTCTGTTGCACTCTGCAGGACAGCCTCCTACTTGCACAGTGAGTTTTTCATCTTGCCGCAATCCAAAACTGTGTCTCTGAATGCACAAGGCAAAATGGCGGACGCTACTGAGGAAGCATCACTGAATATAATGCAAATGTCATGCTGCTTCCATTGTTGAGTTGTAGAATTTCCCATTTAGTTTCTAAAGAACCTTCTTATGTATTTAGCAGCCAACGTCCTTAATTGAAGAAAAAGTTGAGAGCAATCCATCAGTGCATGTCCTGACTCTGAAAGCTCATTTTGTTGAAAGCCCCCTCATGTTTATAACATCAGTCAGTGTCTGGAAGCAGCACACGCTGACTCTGATATACAGCGACAGTTTGCATTCGCTGGAGCCATAGCCCAAAAATTTATAGTATTCTGCAAGTTGGGCTTTGGCTGCAGAACCAAACATTTTCACCTGGTACCCATGACACCTTGATGTAAGATTGTGGACTTTCACTGAGTACGACACAGGATGTATTGATTTCAGGGTAGCTCTGGGATTCTTCAAGTTTCATCATGTATTTAGTTTTGTCCGTAGTCCCTTCAGTTCCTAAAAGCTACCCCGTCTCTGCGGAAAGAAGGCATGCCTGCAGTATGATGCCATGTTTCATTTAGCGATGCTCCACTCAGGGTGATGAGCAGGGCTGTCAAAAATTTGAATTTGGTTTCATCTTATGAGAAAAACTTGCTTCTACATGTTTCTTGTGTCTCTTACATCAGGAGAAACCCTAAGCAAGACTTCTTGAGGCTTTCTTTCAAATGTGACTGAAAAGCGGTAAGTTTTCCATAAAAAACAAAAAAAAAACAAAAAAAAAACTGGCAAGTTTTTTTCTTTTTAAAGAGCCAGTTTTCCATAAAAGTAAGCAGTGTGGAATGGATCTTTCCTCAATGTTCTTCATGAGCTGTGTATCTTTGCAATGAGATAAGATGCTAGGTCTGCCATGGAGGTCTTGCCTCAATTTAGGTCTTACCGTGTCTTATATTTTATATTTAGCAAGTGTTATTCTGAGTTTATCACACTTTGTTTCTTACTCTGGCTATTTTAAAAAAGAGCAAGTAAGAATATTTTTGTAAGGCATTGTAAGTACAAGCTAGAAATTAAAATAAATAAATAAATAAATAAATCTCAAAGGATTTCTAGAAACAATATTGCCTGATTGCTTACTTCATCCATATATTTAAATTGCATTGCAGTTGTTGTTTTTTTTTATATAAGGGAATTATGTCATAATTTATTGCCCTTACCTCCCAGCTTGTGTTTTGGAAAACACTGCAGCAAGTCAGACATCTGCACAGGACAGTCCCTTCACATAACAGGACCTCGTCATCAGCGGGTTTGGGCCTCGGCTCCCCCCCTCCGAAGCCGGGCAGATTAATTATCAAAATGGCAGTTCCTTTATACCAATGAACAGATTAAAGTAATTTCCATAAACCATCCAGTGCTGTGAATATGGAATAACAGCTTTGTTTTCACTGCTACTGGACGCTTTGAAGAGAGATCAAATATATTCCAATAAAAGCTGACCAGTTTGCGATCATATCACCATTTCTTAAATAATTATGAAATAAACAACAGCTAAAGACTGTGGCTAAATTAGTTGTTTTCGAAGCAAATTACATAAAAGAACATTTAAATGTGTAACAACATTGTGTAAATTTTGAGGAACTCAGTGGAGCGGAGTTCAAGAGTAAGTGAACACTCACATACACACTGAAGCAGTTTAGATTATGATCAAGTTTGGAAAAGAACCCCAAAGGGTGTTTGCCTTGCCTGCAGCCAATAGTGTTTAATTGTTTCCCAAATATTTAGACAGGAGAATGTCTAACCCAATGAATATTTCAAAGTGCAAATAGCTGAAAAGATTCAGCTCATTAAACTGCTGAGAAATCCCCAGAGTTTTTATTTTACTTTTTATTTTTTATGTACACCATTAACTAACCATGGTGTTTTTGTGCTATTATTTGAATGTAAGCTCAACATTTACAAGTGGGGCGACAAAAATGAGCGCTTAGAAAAGCTGCTGAGGAAAAATGAGTCTTTTGTTAAGGCAGATATTTTCCATTCCTCACTAGGAGTTTGTGTGTGTTGGCTTCCTGCCACCTTGCTCTGTCCAGGTAGTGTGTAATCAGCTTGAAAAAGCATCAACACCTGCAATTACTGCTCATCGCTGATATGCGGGGTCTGCCTGAAACCAAACAGATTTTTTTAAAAGCTGTTTCGCTGTACCACTGATTTCATTAAAACCTTTACAATGGTGTATATGTCTTACAATATGCAATCAATCTGTGTAATACATTTTTTTTATAAAAACAGTGAACAAAAGTCACCGATGTATTTGATATTAATTAAATATTTCCATAATTCACACAATATCCTAATAATTTGTGTGATGTACATGAGCTGCAAAGCATCCTGTTACACTCTGCTGCTATTTGCCTCTTCCTGCTGCTGCTTCTAGCAGCTTCGCTTGCTTCACTTCGACCTCTCCACTACCAGCACAGCCCTTTGGGTTTGAGGTCAAACCCTCTACTCACTTCCTGACACATGGAAGATGTGTTCACGGGGGTAGAGATAAGCTCATCACTCAATGACATATTGAGCAGCATACCCATGGAGGGATGCATTCAGAGCCCAGACACGGAACAGAAACCTACTACGTTGACTTATAGCGATGTATTTAAAATTGGAAAAGACTTCAAAAGAGTGCAGGTTTTGATGGGACGTCCTATCCAGATGCTTCAAAATAAGAAATATTTGTTGAGGCTTTTGTCCATTGCGGCGAGTCAGTAAGCTTGAAGTCGCACTGCCTGGAGTGTTTCAGGAAGTGGTTAAGGTTTTATCCATGACCTGGTCCAGCTTGCCGTCTGGTTTTGTGTGGCCACCAGCATCAAATGTACTCTGCACAAAGGGTTTCATTTGGTAAATCATTTCCAAAAAGAGGAATTGTTTAAATCCCAGGATTCTTAACAAATAACTGTTTTGGGATAAATACAATCAACCCCCAACAATAGTTGTACAAAAAACTACATAGATCTTATGAGAATCACATTCTCTTTCCTCTTTCTTACCAACAGTCAAACACAACTGTCCTCTTGTCACAATGTGACTTTTTCAAATATTGAATTGAAGGGATTTGCACTGCTACTATAGGACATCGAAAAAAATGTAAAAGTCGAGAGGAAGCTATGGAAAACAACGGGTATCAGTACATTTAAATACATTTCTTTCTTGTTCTTAGTCGTCAATTCCATGTCCAAACTGGGAGGACTGGTCAGACTTCTTTCTTGAAGTTCCAGAAAGGCAAAGAAATTTAACTGGAAAGCCTAAAGCTTGATGATAATTTAAAAGGCATTTGAACAGAAGACTTTAATAATAAAAGAAAAAATCAAAAACTTTTTGCACAGTCTAACTTTATTTCTTTCTTTCTTTCTTTATTTATTTATTTATTTATTTATTTATTTATTTGCTTTAGGTTCGTTCTCCAAAATAACTTCTAAAAGGAGAACTTTTAGAAAAAAAAAAATTCTTTCAATGTAAATTTTTATGTGTGCATAGAAACCATGGAAACATCCAATCATCACATTGTTCAGAGATTCATGTACATTGCTTAAAAAAATCTGCAAATCAATCCCAGAACAAAAGCAAAAGACCTTGCAAAGACACTAAACTAAAACACCCTGACAGGTGCCAATCAATCACAAGCCCAACGGAGACACAGGTGACAATCAGCCATGCATTTTAATGCTGCAAAAAAAGGCCATGAATGGAAAGCTTCTTGCCCAGACCATGGCAACCATTATACTGTATTTAATTTAAGACCAGTTAGCAGTAAATCTGATTACTAAAATATATGTGCACTCCACTCTAAGACTAGACCTTTCACTGGATAAGATTATACGAATAACAAAATGGGGGCGGGGGGGGAAATTGATGCCTCTTCAAAGTGAAATTCTTACTAAATAATTAAGAAATTAATTTGAAAGAGAACACAATGTAACATTATACTCCCAGCTAGAAGCCTATCCTTCAAAATATACATTTTAATTCGACATGCAAAAGTGGTATTTTACAGACCGCTTTTTTCCCTCTTCAAAATGCATCAAGTAATTCCTATTGGCATGAGAAGAGCTGGGTTTACAAACAAAGGAGCAGTGATGCTTCTCAAGTCAAAAAAAGTATTCTCTTCTGCAGTAGGAATTAACTTTCATCAGTTTGATTATCTTGTTTCCAGTAACAACAAGAATGTTGTATCAGAGCAGAGCTGGAAAGCAATTTCTCCTCATGCTTGCTGCTGGGATCTTCTGTCACATGAAGCAAACGACAAGCATGGAGAACCGGCTGGAAAAATGACAGCAGTCCCAGTGCTAATTAGAAGCAGCACCACATGTGTAATCATCTATGACTGAAGCATTAATTATATGAATGAACATGGTATCATTACCTGGCTATGCTGAAACCAGCAGAGATGCACATTTTTATTACCTTAAAGAAACAACCTTGGACCATGCAGAAGCGGAAAATACAAACATGTCCATGGATAATTTTTCTGCTTTAAAAAGAAATAAAATGAGAAATTTATTTTTATCATTTTAGAGAGAGATTGTAATAAATAGACAGGAACACAATAAAACCTGTTACATTTCTTCTCAGTGGGCATTGAGTCAGACATTTTACTAATGTTTGAATAACTTGTGCTCCTGAGCCATAGTTTTACTAGTTATTATGAAAGTCTGCTGAATTTCTCCTTATAATCTCATTTACATTTTCTGAGCCTGCTGCAGTGTGCATTCAACTTCATAGATATGCTGCTGTGACAACCAATCCAACAACACTTTCAAAGATTTAAGAAGTTCCAGCTCATGTCAATGGTTTAATCCTAATGATCTGCTAATCCAGGTATCAAAACACAAGCTCCCTTTTTCAGCACAAGGCTTCGGTGCGATCTATATGCCACTGAAATCTGAAGAGCAAAAAATAAACCGACAGTGCCAAGCATAAGATTGTCAAAATTTGTTTCAGAAGTCTCTAAATTAACAGCTGAAACAAACCATTGCTTAACCTTTCAGCAGTGAGCTAAACTCTGGCAAGATTTCTCAGCAACATTCTTCAAATAAGAATGTTTTTGAGTAAAGATGATTATACATTAGGCCTACATGCTCAATGCTTTAGTGAACAAGTGTGTTTTTGTACCAGATAGTTATTCTTAAAATGTGAATAAGTCGATTTAAAAAAAACAAACAAACAAAAAAAAAACATTTCTATGAGAACGTATAGGTACATAGACAGAAAAAAGTGGAAACGATCACAAATTTCAACTTTCCTCCGAACGTCAAGTCCTAATTTGAGAGGGTGTTCTTGATTCGAGTGCCTCATTATTATGTCCACCTTAATTTCTTTATTAGCTGACTTTTTATTTCTAATTTTCAGAGTGAGCACAGAAATAAGTTGTAGTAATATTTTAAGACTCAATTTAAGCCATGTCCACATAAACACTAAAACTAATTACAACCCGAATCTCAATCATCAGGTGCTGGTGCAGGAACCCGTCTTGAATTGCAACAGCTATCTAAGCCAATAGAATATTTATTGTGTCCTCTGTCCTTCACAAAGTGCGATAAGAGCCTCCTTGTCACAGCCACCCAATCAGGATCATTTAATGCTTAATTGACCTTCGAGAATCGGGTTTGGTGAAGTACATCCACCTCTGATTAAACATGTAATTTCCTGAAGTGATTTGTTTATTTCTCAGTGATTTAGGATAAGTTTCTTATGCTTATAAATTGTTAAAGATGAATTAGAACGTAATCATGGGGCTGTGTTTGAGCCTCACATCCCAAGGCCTCTAAATAGAGGAAATAGTTTAGATTTGCCAGTGGTGGAATTCCTTTTTCTTTTAATTATCATGGTTTACATTTATTATTATGCCTTTGAGACAAAGCTTCAAATCCAGGTGTAAGCCCGTCGAGCTCATCCTCATGAATAATTAAGTGCTTCACAATGGCAGGGTGCCCCAGTTCAATCTGGAGGTAATGATTCAATCAATAATGACTCACTTAGCTCATCAGACTGACATGACTAGACCCAACATTTAAGAGTAGCTCAGCCCAACACCGCTCACTGGAAGCGTTGGTTTGAGGTGTTAAAGCTGCTCTTGTCCTCTCTCGTCTCGTCTCCTGTTTTTCTTACGACGGCAGAAGACGCTACAGTGTGTGGATTATCTGCACAGAATCCATCCCCTCTGTGTCCTTGTTTCAGTCATCCTAGACATATTGTCTTGTAATTTAATCACAACCCCATTTTTTTCACATTTTACTGAGATTTGGACATGTTGAATCAGGAGAATGAAGACATAATGACCACCAGATTTTTCCTATTTTCATCAGTAATAATAAAAACAAAAAGTTACATTTTTATGGGAAAATCATTTAAGATCCCATTGAAACACATGTAATCTTACAAAAATAATTGTAAAATATGAACCTTCTCAAGAAGAATAACTGTTTTTGCAAGACGTGGTAAGTTACTTAAAAACAATAGAAATTTAAGAAGGTTCAGATGATATAATTATGCATTTATTGGCATTAGTCCAAACAGCAATTAGAACTATTGCACTGCATTTCACTGGGACTATTATAGAAATCAGAACAGAAATATTCATTGTATCCTTTAGTAGTATTTATTCTAAGAATAAATAGTATTTTTTTTAATCAATTATACTCAGTAGACCTATCAATATGAACATTTTATTGAGTTTTAAAGCCTTCACATAAGTTCTATTGATAATGTTGTGCATCTCAGACACAGGCATTATTGAGTCTTTCAAGAAACTATTAAGTTGAAGCCATGTTGGAGTTAAGTTATTTTTTCTCATAGCTTGAGCAGAAATACGCAACTTGAGAGGTAAAGAGCATCAGTTTCTTATTAATCATCTATGCACTGGACATTTCCCTCCTGTTCACACCTTTAAGTGCAGTCATAGGACACGTCCTGCCTTAACTGACTGAAGGGTTTATTGAAATTCTGATCACACAGCAGCATTCGCAGGGGTGAACATTCATTTCCATGCTTTCTCTACGCTCAAATGCGAAACACATAATCAAGTCTGAATGCTGTCACTCTTCCAAGGTGAGGGTGCCGTGTGTGTTAATGGGTAAACCTGCAGGGAGCCTTTTCCTCTGGGGAGCTTTCACCTTGGTCTTCTGCTGAGGCAGCAGACCAAAACACCAGGAAGCCTTAGTGCCGTGACAGAATTAGGAAACAGAGAGAGCTGAGGTGGCCGAAAAGGTATCAGGAGGTTGGAAAGAGGGAAAAAAAGAAGTTTAGAGGACCACTTGGATGAAGAAAGACGGATAAGGCAGGAGACAGATGATGGAAATGGGTGAAGTCACCGGCTGCACGAAGCACCCAATGCGGAACAGTGTTTACCCAAATTTGACAAAGGAACACAATGTGTTCATTCAGTTGACAAAATTCCTTCCTCTCGTTCAGTGCCTCAACTGCACAAACGTGAATGTCTGTCTGCCTGCAGCTGGCTGTGTTTTCCACTGCTCAGTTATGCTTCAGATCACTGTGGATTACTAATGGATTTTACAAACGGCCACAAAAATCTCTGGCTTTCAGCGTTCAGGCGATTTGACTTTTTTGAGCTTTGAATAAACATTCAGACTCATTTCAGGCTCACCCCAGCCAGAAACACAGCTATTGTTTTTTTGTTTTTGGTTTTTTCTGGAGCTTTATCTTCCTAACAGCATGCACACGTCCCAGACATGCTTCTTCCCATTGTGCTCAGTTTTTCCAAGAAAAATATTCCTCACTAAAATAAGTCAATTATTTAAATCAAACTAAATGGAAAAGATTAGTGTTTAAAGTTAGTGTTAAAATTATTCCGCTGTGACATATATTTGCGGTCCACAGCAGCTTTTACAGAAACCAATCACTGACGGGCGCGCTAACTTGGAACTGACATGTTATGACAGCCTCGCAGCCGTTTGTGAAATTATCACAAACATTTTATTGATTGGCTGAGCAGAACACACACACACACACACACATGCATGCTTACGGCGGCGTTCAAAAAGTGCATTAGGAGGTAGGGGAGGGTATCAATGATCATGCGTCATCCAGAATCACCGTGCAGGACATGGAGGTCGTCTCTCTTTTTAGACTTTATGTAATTTTACAGTTCACAGAACACTTATAAACATAAGCAATTTTAGATCCATGCTGCTGGTTTGCCTATTCTGCTACCACTCTCTCTATATAGGGTTAGGGCAGGTACAAAAAGAACTTCAGGCTTTAACAACAGCCCAATTAGATGAACAGTTCTTAAAACAGAATCTTAAATATTGTTTTGCTTACATTGAAAATACTAACTTTCTGCATCCATACATGGCAACGAAAGCAGTGTTGGCAATAATTGCAGCTTCAACCTAGAATACCCTGTTTTAAGAGTTCTGCAAAACAAATAGAGTAGAAACTAAGATGCTTTGAACAGTGAATGAATCAGACTAGCCAAACAAACACTTAACTTGCATGACTATTGCTGAAAGTTAAGGGATATTTTTTATATATTGTATTATGTTCTACCTGAATCTCAATCCAAAGTAAAATTTCAATAACTGTTATTGGTCTACTTTTTTGTATTTTGTCAGCTGGATCCAGTGAGCCCCCATAAAGATGCAATCTGTGTTGGTTGATTTTAAAACTGGCACCTAAATGTGTATATTTTACAACATTGCATATTGTACTAGGCACATTATTTTGTTGGACCAAGGGTCTGAGTTTTTCCTAATCTACATCGGTGATGTTCACAGTGAAGAGAGACTATATTGGTTGCTGCAGCTACCAGTCTATTTTTGTCATGTGACCTGCTCTGCTGTGCTTTGACAATGTCAGGTGTCCAGGAGAGATGTGTGGAACACTTCTGAAGCAACAAGCCCAGTTGTAAGCTTAGAAGGCAGGAAAACAACTTTTTTCTGCAAGTTTTGCTCATCCATAATCAAAGATTTTATAAAAAAAAAAGAAAGAAAATGTTGTGTTTAGTCGAATATCTATTTGGAAACAAATGTTTGTCCTCCAGACAAACATTTCCCTAGAAAAGCTGACACTGCAGCATCTGAACCATCACCAGAGAGTTAGTTAAGTGGAACACAATCATGATACTTATGTCGGCCATGTAATACTGACGAAATGCAGTGTGTTATTTTAATGCACTTTAAAGCAAGTGAGTTTTCAAGTATACGTAATTGTTTCTAATTAGGTACTGGACTGTGACTCTGACTATTCTTCAAAAAAGTCCTGATTGGAAAATTCCTTGACAATAGTTTTTAGTTCTGTAGCTAATATGGTAATTTACAAACATTCAGACAGATGAAAACCATTTGGATGTCTTTTTATTAAAGATTTGCTCTGCAGAATATTTGTCAAGTTGCAGAATTCTTGTTGCAGCTTCCTTCACCTGATGCAGGTTTCCTAAGCCAGCAGAAAGCAACTGAGTGACAAATCTGCAAGCCTCACACTGACACATGCATTGATGAACACTTTATTCAGCTGGGCTTGGGCGGCTGAACACTCCTCCATGACTGTTCGGAAAGACGCTACCCATCAAGGGATCAACGGACGTCAGTAAATCCATTACTAAAAATACTTACCAATCCTTTGGGATTACTATGCTTAGCAAGTGGACATTGTGCATGGCACAAATCTGGAATTAGGTAGTGAAAGGCTGTCAATGGTCCATCAACACCTGATCCACTATGTAGGCGTATGTTTCCCCCGGCCAAAGGTGCATGTAGCCGAGTTGCTTTATCTGAGCTGTGCCATGTGTTACGTTAAACTTTGTCCATTTCTCTTCAACAAGGTTTTTCAAGAAGAAATTAAGCAAAGGCAAGGCAGTAGCTTCGAAGCTTTATTCTTTGAGTACAAATACAGTAGATTGGAAAAACAAAAAAAGCAAAAAAAAAACAACAACAAATAGTTAATTCTATTTATTCTGTTCATTAAATATGTATACACAATTAAAATGTTATGATTTTACTCATTGTGATATGGGGGCCCAGAGGTTAATCATTTTCATACATTGTACGTAAAGTGTGTAGAAGTGTGCCAAACATCTCTCCATAAAAACCTTCTGAAGTGATCATCTCTAAAGTCTCTGTGTTTGAGCTAATTTAGATCAGGTGAAAAAACTGGGTGACATCCAGCTTAGGCACTCAGCCCAGTATGGCATTAGTAAGTACTGGCTGCATCCTGCTGTGTGTGTTAGTTCTACAGTATATTATACTCACTCTGGAGTAGTGTATTTACAAGTGGCAGGATGCTCATTTTCTTTTGTTTTGCTGTTTTGTTTAACTGAAAATTAATGCAGAAATAAGTTTTTATTAGTGTGAATGCTGTAGGCATTCACACTATTGAGTTCCACTTTTCTGGTTGCTCTGTAATCTTCGCCGTGCTTCTTCTCCTGCATACTTTGTGCTATTTTCACTATTCAACTATTATACTATTCAGGTTGCTCTCCAAATGCCGGCTATATCTCTTGGTATTCATAACCTTCAAACTTTTTATAATATTCAGCTTTTAATGAATTGTTCACCCCATGGGGGAAACCGCTCCATCCTGTGGCAGAATTGAGAATTACAATATAAAATGTCCGTTGTGTTTCACAGTGGATGTTTTAGCTCCTGCCTATTAATGGCAATCAATCATCCAGTTTCAGGGCTGTCATGAAGGACACAAGGCAGTGGCCATTTTGAAGTTGGGTAGTTTAACAGCTATAGTACTGTTTAACACCTGGGAATAATTAGAGTTTTGACATTGTTTTTTTGTGCTGCCTGTGGCATGTTTTATATAGTCACCGTTTAAACGATGCCTCCAAACAAATATTGATATCTCAGGAACCATAAAAGGGATGGATTTCATTCACCCACCGTTTTTATCAGATGGAAGAGGGGAACGTTTCTGTCTTTTTCAGCTCCTCCCGACTCAAAGGCCGGTCCCAATTCAGAGAAAGGTCCCGACTCGGAGGCCTGGCCTGACTCGGAGGGACTCAGAGGCCAGCCCTTACTCGCAGGCTGGTCCCGACACGGTGGACGGTCCCGACTCGGAGGCCTGTCCAGACTCGGAGGGACTAGGTGAGTCCCAACTTGGAGGGACTCAGAGACTGGTCCCAACTCAGAGGACGGTCCCGATTTGGAGGACGATTCCGACTCGGAGGCAGGTCCCGACTCTGAGGCAGGTCCCGATTTGGAGGCAGGTCCCGATTCGGAGGCAGGTCCCGATTCGGAGGATGATTCCGACTCGGAGGCAGGTCCCGACTCTGAGGCAGGTCCCGATTTGGAGGACGATTCCGACTCGGAGGCAGGTCCCGACTCTGAGGCAGGTCCCGATTTGGAGGCAGGTCCCGATTCGGAGGCAGGTCCCGATTCGGAGGATGATTCCGACTCGGAGGCAGGTCCCGACTCTGAGACAGGTCCCGATTTGGAGGACAATTCCAATTCGGAGGCAGGTCCCGACTCGGAGGCAGGTCCTGATTCGGAGGATGATTCCGACTCGGAGGCAGGTCCTATCTCAGAGGCCTGTACAGTAGTCTGACCGGGGTCTTCCAAGTTTAATGATTCAATGTCTTCCAAAATGTCTTCCAAAACTAGATCACCAATGTTCACATATCACATAGATCACCAATGTTCACATATTTCCTAGTCCTCAAAGTCTACTTATTCAATATCTTGTAAAAAAACATGACAAACAAAACGTCCAAATGAATTTTGTGTTAACTGACCGGAGAATTAAGTGATCAGTTGGTCATGTCATGGACTCTATGGCATCACAAAGTCATCCTTAGAAGGGCATCATGACATAGACATAATTTGAATTCATGCTGATGACATCAATGTCAACAACATGGCAACTGTTGCTAGGTGTAATAATAGCACACAGTGAGCATGTGCTATGGAAAAAAAAGAATCTGTGGACAGTAAATACCTACAAGTCTGAACTGGAAGTGACCTGCGCTGCTTCGCTGGAACAGGGGGGCCAGGGAACCATTGGTCCCTCCACTTTACCGCCCTACCCATTTTTATCAGTGTGAATGCTGTAGGTATTCGTTAGTGTGAATGCTACTCTTGTTTTCCTGTTTCTCTTTACTATTTTTATTCTGGTTGCTCACTTTTTCGCCACACTTCTTCTCCTGCATACTTTGCGCTATTTTCACCATTCAACTATTATACTGTTCAGCTTGCTCTCCAATGCCGGCTATATCTCTTGGTATTCATAACCTTCATACTTTTTTATAATATTCATCTTTTTATGAATTTTTTACTCCATAGAAATGGGGGAAACAGCTACATCCTGTGGCAGAATTGAGGATTACAATATAAAATGTCGTGTTTCACAGTTTATGTTTCAGGTTGGCTTCAAACGGTTTTGCCATTGTCACCAAAAGCATTCAGCAATGAGCATTCAGCATTCACACTTGCATTTTCATAGGAAATGCACACTTTCTAGTTTTTTTAAAAAATTGCAGTCAATTGGATGGATGTTTTCAAGTTGTGTGATGTGCCAAATTACAAGTCAACATAATTAATTGCAAATTCAAAATAGAATTTTAAAAAAAAAAATTTCACTTCAAAAATTTTGTCACAATCCTAAGAATTTGGAGACATTACACTTCCTGACACGCACCATTACATTTTCTATGATATTGGTATTATTCCCTTAACATCTAAATCAAGAGAAACATCTTGTATTAGATGTTTCTCTTACTCTTGGTCTTGTCTCCCCTCAGACTGTCTGTATATACGATGTATGTATATATCTGGATTAAACTGTCAATTCTAATTAACAATCAACCATACTGAACATGTCGATCAGAAACATGCCTCCTTTTAACCCGTCTCCAAGAGCTGGCCCTTCAATAGACATGGTAACAGGACATAGTTAACCTCAGGATCCTTGGAATATTTTCAGCTGTGTTGATGCACTGCAGACACTGTTCATGCTTGATATCTTCTTAAAGGGTAAGAGCAGCTGTAACTCTGCAGCTACGTAATCTGGAAAGGTTTAAAAGGAGCTAATCTGTGCAATCGGAATCTTTAGTAATTATGGTACTCCGACTGTCACATTAACTCCACTGCCATGAAACTGGATTGTGTATTTGTTGTATGTATACCCCATCTGATCAGCACTAATTGTAGCAACTAAATAAAATTACCTATAAATATTCTTCTCCAAGTTACCAGTATTAAGTAGTATGCAATATTTATTTTTCTGCCCTTTCTAAAATGCTCAAAATATTATTTGCAATTCTAAAACCACTTTCTCATAATTATCTTATTGATCGATAATGCTCTTTGTTTGTTCAAGTCCTTTTGCAGATTAAGCAAGCCCTACAGATCAAGCTGGTCCTCGTCCAACACCTCACCCTTATCCCTCGGCTCCATGATACCCTGCTGGACTCAACTGGACACAAACCAAAGCTCGCAATCCTATTACAACACTACCGTAGTCCCTGACCCAATCACAGTTTAATTAAAGTCGTCGGTCATAGGACAAGAGTCTGAAGAAAACGAAGTGAATTTGCATTTTATACTTTAAGTTAAACTTTTAGGTTGTTCGTTTTTATGTAGTTCCATGTGGATCTCTGTTTTAACACTTTTGTGTCTAGAATTGATTGAGTATAACAATCAACTTTGCTTAATCCACTATACAAATGCTAAGAGCAAGATAAATACAAAATAAATAGTTTTTTTCCTGAAAAAGGGGGCTAAGTTTGGGGCTGAAACACAGTGCTGCTCTCCTGCCTCTTTGTGGCATGAGCAATACCCAGCAAAGCAAAGGGGATATGAACTGTTTCATGTCCACTTGAGGCATTGACTGTAAGCAGAGACGACTGGATACAATCTAAGTCAGTAAATGCAATTTCAGAAGGGCAAATGAGACCATCAGAAGGAACAAGGACACAGTTTACCGCACAGAAAAAAGGGTATTACAGTCACCATTTTCTGTATGTTATGCATGATATGACATCAACCTAAATTTGTCTGAGATTATCTTAGACATGCTCTATAAAGTAGCAAAATGGTGTTTGTGCTAAAATGCCTGTATGTTTTCTGCATTATGAAGTTAAAACTGACACAAAGTGCACTACCAATGCATTTCAGTGTTATTTATTTTCTAGACATGTGAGTGGGGCCATTTAGCATTTGTACTTGGTCAATATCAGCATTAGTTAAAGCCATAAAATGTTATGCAACATTTGTCTCCCTCGCTACCCCTCCCAGCGTCACTCACAGAGTAGCCAAAGTTACACAAGCTTTGAGCAGGGGGAGACAGTTGGCATTCCAGCTAATCCAACTCAACCCGAACCAGCTGACAAGGGTGGGGTGGGGCTGGGGGAGCACATAAAAAAAAATTAAGGAATGTCTGCTTCAATTACGATAACATTTGGATCATTACATCATAATCCACATCCAAACATGCAACAAATATCTGAACTAATGCCCTCTCCAGTGATACACGCAGACAGATGTGGTTTGGTAAAGCCATTGACACGACCAGCAGAGGTGGTGTGGTGTGTGGATATAACGGCACAGTGTAGAAGTGGTGGTGTTTTTTTTTTTTTTTTGAAAGGATGGAACACAATGTGCTTCATTACTTGCTAAAGAAATATGTTGAAAAATAATTTGGCTGCGTGTAATATTTTGAAAGTGCTGTGTAAAGTGTTATTATTTTTGTTGTTTTTTTAATGAAAACAGAATAATGGACCCTACAAATCAAGCAACTCCTTTAAAAAAATTAAACGCATGCAATGGAAATCCACACATGCACAATTATCGCATTTTACAGAAAGTCAAACATGTAAGCACTAACTTTACAATTTGAGGAAACCCTGAAGGTCACACAGAAAGCACATTCTTGTTCTATGACTGCGCAAAAAATGTTTTATGTTTAAATTTTCTTTTGTCCCTTTCTTGATTTCTCCTTATATTTATGTTTTTTTCCCACTTTTCCACATGTTATTGTCTGGTTCTTACTTTGTCATTCACAGTGGAAAAGTTTCACTTGGTGTTTTTATGTTTGCTGTCACTAACAAACTTAATGTGTACAATTTAAAACAAAAAATGTTTATTCTGTGATTTTACCTTATCTCCTACTGGCCAATAGATATAATAGAAGGATCCTTCAGCATTGGCAGAATTGTTCAGAAATTGAGGCCTTGTGTAGAATCATTTATTCTTTAGTCTCACAAATAACTTTAGTATCAAAATTTGACCAAACTTAACCTTTTTGATCAAATGGGCAAAAATTTAAGTGTCTAGCTGTGGAAAGCTGGTAGAGAAAAACCCCTGAATACTTGCAGTTGTGCTCTCAGCACAGTGTGGTTCAAAAGTATGTAGGATATGCATGACACACCTTTACCAGATTAACATTTGCAAAAAAACCAACCAAACAAACAAAACATGCTTCCCTTTATTTCTGCTTCCCAATTGGACACCTTATTATTACTATACTGCAGAATATTCCACTGAAATTTGGCAAAATGTGGAAAAGTTCAACACATTAAATGATGATTCTCCCCACTGAAAAACACTACTGTGAGTCGATCAAACTTACATGCATCTTTTTAATCGTGACGGAATATATCATGCATGTATTGGCGCAAAAACAAAACTTATATAGTCATTCAGGCCAAAACAGAAACATAAATTAACAACAAAAACTATTATTTTTAATGCACCCCTCCCTCGTCTCTGACAGATGTTCGGAGAAGAGGACAGGGGGGGGTCTCACGGGCCACATTTCGCCTGTAGCATTATGTAAATAAGGCGCAGGAGCATGTGCCAGTTAAACCGCAGTGCTGTGCGGCGTGAGGGATGAAGCACAGACGCTGCACGGCAGGAGCCGGGGCCGTCGGTAGATGGCGGTAACCCAAGAAACCTGATCCACCGGGCTCCCGTGCACTCCTTCTCAGTTTGCAGCACTCGCGTTTGAAGACAAGAGACGCCGAAACAGTTTGAAGGACACCGAGAAGAACCAGCAGAGCCCACGGCGGGTCCTCTCTCGCGAGCAGGCGGCGGAGCGCTCTGTCCACAGAGAACAACGGGCAAACTCGGAGCACCATGGAAGACAAATCCAATTCGTTCTCCAGCAACAAGGAGGAGAAGGCGGATGGGAATAATGTTTTTCAGAGGCAAGACTCGATACAGAAAAATAGCACGGGGAGCCAGAACACGAAGGACCATGGCAACTCCGTGGGCTTCAAGGGGGAGCGGGAAGAGGCCATGGTCGGCTTTGACGACCTGGACGGGGCGTCCAGGCAGCATGGTTTTATGCAGAGGCAATTCGGGGCGATGATGCAGCCCGGAGTCAATAAGTTCTCCTTGCGAATGTTCGGCAGTCAGAAAGCCGTGGAGAAAGAGCAAGAGAGGGTCCAGACGGCCGGATACTGGATCATTCACCCATATAGCGATTTTAGGTAAGGACCGGAACAGACACCTGCTCACCCCTCCCTCTGAATGCATCCCCTCCGTCACCCTGAGGGTCTGGGAGCTATAGCCTCATACAGCCTGGCCCCTAAGCGCATCCACTAATCTACCTCTGCATGTAAGCAATCTGGCTTCTGCAGGCAGAGAGGCTCTGCTCCAAGGCTGTTTCATTGCGGCATATATATATATATGT
>CAEFZX010010128.1:0-157512 GCA_903066825.1 Alfaro cultratus
AATAATATGTCTGTGTTCACTTAAGAGAAAACAGAAAATTGGATCAATCTTGTATTCTTTTCCTTGTTTTTAGATTTGATTTTTAATTGCAATGTTCATATAGTTCTTCATTTCTAAATCTCGTACTGTTCCAGATAAAAGATTCTGGATTTTTTCTTGTTTTTCTTGAGATTTACATCCATGTTTCACAAATCCTTAAACTGATGCTGGAGTGGGATTAAATGGCTATTTCAAGTGTAAAACCTAGACTACATCCAGATTAGTATTCAAGTCTCCAGTTTGTGACTTGTGATACATTAAATATGTTTGTAAAAAAATAGGATTGTCAATGCTTTATCTGCAATCTAAACCACAACTAGTTTAAAAACCTTGTCTAAAAAACAGAAAACCATCATTTTAAATGTCTACAAGCTTTCTGCAGAGCGTGACGTTTCTGTCCTCCTGTAGAAATGCACTGAAGAGGCAGGATTGATTTTATAAATCTACTGTGAAAAAGGAACAGAGTGCAGACATGCAGAAAGATAAAGTCCCCAGTCTGAAGAATCACATGAGCTGATCTTACCTGAATCCACCTACAAATTAGTCTGTGAAGTGAAAGTTAGATGAAGTCAGATGAATCATATGGGTGTCCATGTTGACTTTGAAACATTTATTCTTAAAATATATGATAATTTAGTAGTTTTTATAAGAACAAAAACAATCAATCCATTTCAGTTAAAGTTGTTTTACTTTGTTTAGGCGCTTTTGGCTTTATCAAATTCACTGATAAATTCATACTGGATTGGTTACAGAATGATTCAGTTCCGTTCCAGTGTTTAACTCACGTCTTAGTAAATAAAAACGGAGGTAAATGTGATATTTTTGTGTGCCAACAGACCTCAAAGTCCGTGTCAGAGAGGTAGATCTCCAGGCGGAGCGGGTCGACTCCCTCTGGCAGCGGCCGGGCCTGCAGCTGAGCCAGAGGATAAATGTTCTGACACAGTCGGGCCAACACGTCCTCCACCAGGATGATCTGGTTGCACACCTCCGCCTCCTGTAAGCAACAACGGGAAATAAATCAGAGAAACAGCCAATAAAATGTGGGGGAAAAAAACTACTTAATCCGCATTTGCTTTGATACTTTCAAATAAAATTCTCACCAATCTCTGTTAAAGGGGATCTATTATACAAAATTAACTTTCTGAATACTTTCATGCTTCCATTTGAGTGTCAACAGATCTCTTTTAATCTGTTCAAGGAAGCATAATAGGTCAACTTTAAGCGTTTTTATGTAAAAGGAATAAAGTTAAAGGAGTATGAACATTTTAACACGGCACCGTAAAGAGTCTGGTCATAAAAAAAGATATAGCATGTTTTTTTTTAAGTCTTACTCTCTCTGTGATTTCAGCTACGTCCTCCCTGTGCTCCCAGCTGGGGAACATGTTAGTGAAAGTGAGCGGCTCCAGACCTGCATGGATCAAATACGACTTCTGCGGCTTCTTCTCATTCTTTTCTGCAGGAAAAAACATCAGAACAACAGCCATAAAGTTAACAGAAAAAAATCAAATGATCTACCGAGACTGAAACTGATCAAATTACAGAGGGAAAACATCACAGCATAATCATCGGCATGCAGTCGTAGGTGAATTTTCCTTTCTGCTCACCTTTGCAGTACTGCAGAACGGTCTCCATCGCACACTTCCTGTCTGCGTCCCAGCGGATGCGGGCTGAGCCGGTGCTCTCGCTGTCCTGAGGCCACCAGCCCTGCCACAGGTAGACCTCGTGGAAGTTATCCACCAGAAACAGAGCTTTGCAGGAAAGACAAAAATAGTTATGACAGAAAGAGAGGATCTGTAACATTCCTGTAAATTAAACAAGTTCACTGCTTCTCAACTCATCAAAAAGAGAAATGAAACGGCTTAAATCACAAAAACTACTTTTAAAAATGCTTAAATGAGGAAAAAATAAACCAAAAGGTTTCAGAACTTAAAACAATTCTGATATGATATTGTAATATTCAGATGAAGTAAAATAAAGGATTCCTGCAGGCTGTGTCCTGGTCTCACCAGGTTGTGGGGCGTTGTACAGGTCTTCCTGCAGGAACGGCAGCGAGCTGACCAGGTCTGGAGCTCTGGACGGATGGAAGAACTCGGATGCTACGAAGTCTCCAGATGTGCTGCTCAGCTGGAAGAGCCGTGGAGTGAAGTTGAATTTACCCGGATCTGATGGCAAAAAAGATTTTAGATACATTTTTAAAAAGAAAACGTAATCTTTTTTTACCTGCATGAGTCACATCAGCAGTCAAATTGCATAAACTGTCAATATTTAATTTATCTAAAGTATTAAACTCCTGCATACCTTGGAGCATGCAGTCATAAGCCTTCCTGTCTTTCCTCCCCAGCGCCTCCCAGAACCCCGGAGGCTCCACTCCTTCGTCACACTCATGGATGGTCACTTTGCAGCTGCTGTGAAGGCCTGCTTCCAGAGGACACCTGACAAACAGAAAAATATGAACTACATTTAAACAGGCTGTGGATTTTTACTGAGTGAACTCCAAAATTATTCAAAAGGCATTAAAAAAGAAGTTCTCCTTACTGTTCCTTGATTTTAAGCGCAGCTGTGTTTCCAACGCTGCGAGTGTGCAGCTGAGACTTGCATCCATGCCACAAGTAGATGAGGGCTTTATTAATGTTGAGCAGGATCATGGAGGCTCTGGAGCGCAGGCTGCTGCAGTGACACACCACCTCCAGCAGGTGGCCCTCCACCTTAACCTCACCGCGCACACAGTACAGACGCCACTCACCTGGA
Source organism: Alfaro cultratus (assembly GCA_903066825.1). Taxonomy (NCBI): domain Eukaryota; kingdom Metazoa; phylum Chordata; class Actinopteri; order Cyprinodontiformes; family Poeciliidae; genus Alfaro; species Alfaro cultratus. The sequence goes on from CAEFZX010010128.1 coordinate 2,788, forward strand.
TAGAAATTTGACATAATCAGAGGTCAGTGGAGTTCTGGAAAATTATACTCAAATAAGTGTAGCTCTACTTCAACATATTTTTACTCAAGTAAAAGTAAAAAGTATTTAGTAAAATACAGAGTAACTGATCAAAACATCAATCATTTAGTATTTCATACTTATGTCAACAAATGTACCAAATTATAAAGTTAAGTGGAAATGTTGGTATTTTAAAGATCAAAATGAAGATAATTCATATAAATAACATAATTGCAAAATGCAATTAGGCAAAAAGAAACATTTTCCAAATATTTAATTTAAAACTTATGAAAGTTTAGTAAAACGTTTTGTGTCTGGAGAGTTTTTGCTTAAAATATGTTTGTTCTTTATTCAGTAAAGTTACTCAGAATGGGTAGTGAATCCTGAAATGTTTCTCAAATATGTCATCAGCATATTTTTACTCAAGTCAAAGTAAGAAGATGATATTACTCAGATAAGAGTCAAAGATATTTGGTAAAATACTGGAGTAATAAGTAAATTATCAAAACATCAATCATTTAATACTTAAAATTTATCATCAGCTTTATCAACGAACACAGTTATGTGGAAATTTTGGGATTTTAAAACCAACATGAAAATAGTTCATATTAATAATAAAATTAGACAAAAGAAACATATTTTTAAATCAGTTTCCTTCAACATCAAACATATTAAACTTTAAGAAAACCTGCAGGTGTGTGTCTGTGTTTGGGGAATCTTTGGCTAAAATATGTTCTTTATTCAGCGAAGTTACTCACAGTGAGCAGAATATTCAGAAATTTATTTACCCAAGTAAGAGAAGCAATACTTCATAATAAATTTCCCCCCTGTTGCTAAGGGGCTCAGTATGAATAAAATATACAGACGCCAAACAAAAGCTTACTCTGAGTATTCTCCTCCTCCTCCTCCCTCTTGCCAGCATGGATGATCATCCCTCCATTAAAGCACTGCAGGAAACATGGAGGCTCCTTTCCCTGCTGTACTTGGACCTGAAATAAAGCGGAGTTAAAGTCAGATTTGATTTGGATCAAACACACAGCCCATGTCGACCCTACGGCTCTACCTGAGCTCCTCTCTCCTCGCCCAGCTCCACCGTCATCAGCGCCGATGTTCCCTTCTCGCTGACGGTCGAGTTCCTGCCCTGCCAGAAGAAATAGCAGCATTTCTCCTTCCCTGGCCCGCTGCTCCTTGCTTCGGGGTTCTGCCTTCGACCCACTGGAACACATTTGAAAAAGCGTCAACAATACTCGCTGATTTAAAGCTACAAAAAGTAATGTTTATTAAAACAATATATATGTTTTTTTGTTCAATATCTAATGCAAATATCTTAGTACACTTGAAGTAAGACAAAACTAATCTACAAGTAACTTTTTAGCAAGATACAGGAGCTTGTTTTAAGTCAATAGTTCCTAAATATTGATAAATAAGTGCTAGTTCTGCTGGCATATTAGTTCATTACTTAATCATGTCTTGTTATAAATGAAATAATTGTATTAAAGATTTATTGAATTAAAACAAGCTCCTATATCTTGCAAGTTAATTTTATTTTATGTGTACTAAGATATTTGCACAAGCAACTTGACCAAAAATACTTGGTAACATTTTGTGTTTTTCCAATGGAGAAACAACCAATCAGAGCCAGGAGGAGGGTCTTAATGCTGTCAATCAAGCTCATGTACACACTGTGCACAAACTGCCCTTTGCTCTCCGATCCCCCACACAAAGCCTGCTATGTTTTTTTCTGTAACAGGAAGTTGTTTCTCTGCCACTAGCACATTTAGTAGAACGTACACAAGACTGACTGACAACACCAAGACCCTCCTCCTGACTCTGATTGGTTGTTTTTGACTAGAAACTGTACATTTATTTAGGTGGAAATAGTAGCACTGTTAGAGGAGCTTGATTTCTTCCACAGATTATCTGTCTCATAGAGAACTGTCAGGACATGGTGAAAGTTTTAACAAATATGTGAAAAACAGATTTGTTACAAAAGTTACATCCTACACCTTTAAGAATAATTCACAGTGTTGCTTTAACTGCAGACACTGACCTGAGGTGCTAACCATGAACTTCCACTTGACCACATAGGCGTCCCCCTCATGGAACTGGCCGATGCTCTGCCGCGGCAGACGACTGTAGTCAAACTCCAGGATGTGCCAAACGTCCACAGAGGCAGTGCTGATCTCCTGCAGCCTCATGTGGTCCTCCGACTCCACCGGGCCGTAGCCCCGGCCCACGTTCACCCCGTCCAAAATGGTGCTGATGGGCGTCTGGAGGAGAGGCAGCATCAGGGACGTGTCGTAAGGTCGACACTCACGTCCTGGAGCCTCCTGAGAGGAACAAAACAAGGAGAAATTACTTAATTCAGAGACGTTACCAAGAAGAAAACTGGTGTTTTCTAAAGTGTCAAGGTCAGAGGTCAGCAATCTGCAACTTTTGAATCCTTCCACATTGACTCTTAATAACTTTGACAATCTTATGTCATGTAACATTTGCCGCAATAAAAATTTTCAGGAACACAACATGGCATTTTTCAAGAATGTATTTGGTAAAGTTGACACTTTTAATGAACTTTAATACAAGTTTTAATTTCACTTTACATTAAAAATGTCATTATTTACCAAGTAATGCAAACCTGACACTTTTAAAGCACTTAGAATGCAACTTTTAATGCAACCTTGCATTAAAAGTGTCATTATTTGCCAAATGACAGTCATAAATATTCATGAAAACTCCTTCATGTTCATGACTAATGTTATGTTATGTTTATGGCAGTGTCAAGTTCGTCTTATGCACATCCCTTCAAATAAAATATTGCCTGTTTTATAGCTGGACTGAGGGAATAATTTTTCTTTTTATTATAAAGGTTAAGTCTTTAATTCTCGTGTGACTGTTTTTGGAAACATCTGCTTAGAGTAAACGCCACAGTTAAGACAACAAATAAAAACGTAAATGAGTCAAAGTGAGATGAAAAACGAACCTTCTGCTCGGTTACAAACTCAACTACTTCTTTCAGCGTTGGCGACTTCACTTCTGTCCAGTCCGTGAACTTTTCTTTGAACAAGATGGTTTCATTGTGCTCAGTGAGTCTGCCAAATATGGCCCAGTCAGGACGACCCTGGCCCTTCCTGTGGACCAAAAACACAGCAGACATGAAAAACTTCAATCACACACTGACCTCAGACAGGAAAACGACAACAAACTATAAAAACAAGCAGTTGTGAAAGGGGTCCAAGCCCTTCTTATCAAGTCCAGTCTGAATGAAACCTGTCCTGTTAAACTTGCATGTCAGTTTTAGGATGTGGGCCATCTTATAGGAATGGTGCAGGGATCATGTTAAATTAAAAATCTGTATCGTCTGCCAATGTTTGTTATACAATTAATTGTCAGAATAATCAATTAGTTGCAGCCCTAATTTGTAGTATAAGTTCTATAATGAAGCTTATGAAAAAAGCGTAAGGAGCACACAATGTTCCCAGCTTATCTGCAGGTTCGATGTGTTGCAGCCCTAATTAGCAAGCGCTAACCTGGGGATGAGCGTGTTGCAGCCTCCGGGATCGAGGGGGTTGATGTCGCAGCAGGTGTAGTCAAACGTCCCGTTCCACAGGTGCTTGGCGAGCTGAAAGGCCACCTTTCTTTGTGGTAGGGTCACTTCTTTTCCGTGCCACACATACACCTCGCTGCCAAAGTCAAACACTAACACCTGCAGTGCACAGAGCGAACACAAAGCGATCCAGTAAACTAACCCTCTGCAGCTGCCGTGTGGTTTAATAAAAGCAATGCAACCTGAAAGCAAATATTCACATTCACATGATCGTCTGCTGTTTACACTCTACTACATACATACTTTATGTAATTAAATCTGCAGAAAATAAAAAGCTAATTAAAAGATCCTTTAAAAAACATTTTCCACACAGAAACTTCAATCCAACAATTAACTAAAACTCAGAAAGGTCTCAAAAGAAACATAGATATGAATTATTTCAACCATGATTCATTCATGATCTGTAGTTAGAACACAACAGACTTAGAAATCTTTGTAAATGTTTTTTATATTTAGTTACCAGTTGGAATTTTGTTTTAAAAGAGATGCAAGAAGAAATTACCTAGAATTTACATCTGTGACCAGAGGTTACAATCTTTTATATCTGAAGAATGTAAAAATGCATGTTAAAGCAATTAGTTTTAGATATATATTTTTTACATTTTCAAACATTTTCTGTTTTTTTTCCCCCATTCTTATCCAGACCTGGATTTTATCACAAATCACTTCTACACTTTTTAAATTGCACCTTGCCCTTGTATCTTTTGAAGGGACAACTCTGCAGACTAAAACAACAGAAATGTACCTTTAGTTTTTCACATGCTGTCATAAACCAATAAAATTTATATTTGTCTTGTTATAAGACAAGATAAATGTTACATTATCAGTTCACCTCCTTGGGTGCAAGCAGGCAGGTATGAGGAATCTTCCCCCACTCCTCATCATCGGGAACCAGTTTGTCGTCTACCAGTCTGAAGATGCAGTTGGTTTCCACAATGCCGCTCTCAAAGCGCTCATCCTCGTCTGGTGGACCTGCCGCTATGGGACAATTAGAGATAAAAACAAAATGCAAATGAGTAATTAAGTGATTTAAAAATAAACATTTGGTATTAATGCTTCTGCCTGAAGTCTTACATTTATAAGACATCTGTCCACCCAGGACTGTCCAGAACTGCTGCGCATCAGAACCCTGTGCGTTAACACCTTCATCGATGGTTTGCACCTGACTCGCCCTGCAGCCCATGTCCTTATGCGTCTGGATGAACGTGGCTAAGTCCATTGCCTACGCACAGACCGAAACAAACCCCCCAAAAACGTCAGAAGGTGATGTGAGAAAGTCTCTCTGAACTTAGAAACAAACCAGTTAAATAAGAAAAGACTTAGGTGACTGTAGCTAAGCATAATGTGGTGAAAATGCTGTTGATCACCAGGAAAAAAGGAAAAACATAAATTTAAGTGTTCATAAGAGGGAATGAATAAAGTGGATCTACGTTCATCAGAGTTGATGCTCAAGTCTGATGTTTTTTCCCCATGGCTATTCCTATTAGTAATTAAACCCGACTGCAATCAGATTTCTGTGTGAACTGTTTCCAAAGTGACCAGCATGCACAGAAGAACAACGTTGACACCACAGAGCAGCGCACTGCTAACACAGTAACAATGGAAACCACCGTTTATTGATCAGTTTTAAAATTTACACAGCAAGAAGAACCAACAGGATCGTCACAAGATCATAACACAAAGGAAGCTAGTAAAAAAGAAAGCACAACGAAGAGCAACAACTTCTTCTGGAGCTCTGACTGCAGCTTCTGCAGGCAGGTCTGCTTGGATGTGCAGTCAGAGCCAAGAATGGTGGGATTGTGATGCAAGACATCTTTCATAATTACAACTTTCAGCCATTGTTTATGTCCAGATTTACCACATCTGCCCTTTTCTGGTGCAGAATTATAATGCATGTCTCACATCAATGACATAACAGCTTAATAAAATGCGACATGACAGTTCAGACTGCAGATGCTTTGAAAACAATCGGGTACGTTGTCGAATTAGCGTAGATTGGATTTTGTTGGGTAAAAAGATCAGATTTGTTTACTGTTTGAATGCAGTCAAAGTGTCAATGTGAAGAATGGATTGAAGATGAGAAGAACAATCACCGATTAATAAATTTTGTTTAAATATGAGAATTGCAGCAGTACTTCTGACCAACCAAACAGAGCAACAATACTCACTTTAGCTTTCTCAATCACATTTGAGAACTCTCCTATCCAGACAAAGCAGTGCTCTGGTGTGACAAGCACGAAACTGTCCCCACTGTTCAGCGAAGAGGCTCTGGGCTCCACTAATCTGGTCTGAACATGGCGACGACCTGCAGACAACACAATCGACATAATCAAGACATTTTTACACTCACAAAATGAATCCTGCAGTAATTTTCATCTCCTGGTGTTAAAATATTGGGTTTTTGGCAACAGTACAGATTTAAAGTGTAGCAGATAGAGGTGAAAGTTATAGTTTAATTAGTTCATCTAATGTTGATTGATCTTATCGATCCACTGATTAATTTATGAAACGTTTTCTTGTGTATCGAAAGGGCTGACAATGTTTTAAATAACATAAAGGGCAAACGCTTTTCATAATATGCTGAATTTTAAGAAACACATTAAATTTGAACATTATTTTGCATCAGAAGTATTAAATACACAGAATAAACAGAAAATTTTGGTTTTCTCACATGATTAAGTTCACTACATCACGACAGCCCTCAAAATCATGTTTTTTTTCTGTCGTCACATCCTTGCCTTCGTAGCAAATCAGTAATTTCTAGTTAAGAAGTTGAGCCCGCTTCGCCATGCAGCGCGGCTGAAGGTGAAACGTAAGGTTTATATTTCAAAACAGAAAGGCATAAAATGCATTTAGCGTCCCACACCGGACTTCGTTTGCATCTATTTCTCTTTTCCGTTGTGTCATGGCCGCCATCTTTAATTCTGTACCAATTGGCTCTGCTTAAGGATGACCAGGGTCTAAGTGGATGTTAATAGCTCATAGATTGGAACTAGTTTTAGTCTAAAACACTATTAATCGTCAGTTATCTTAGTCCTCAGTAGCACAAGATGTTTTGCAGGTAACCAGAGCTTTTACCTTTAACCTGGATCAGCATGAGGTTCTTGAACGGCACTGCGCTGTTGTTGGAGGTCTGTTCTGAGATGTTGACGTTACGCAGACTCACACTGCTGAAGTTTTCTTTGCTGGCAAGACCAGCGAGAGCCGCCTCGGAGTAATCCGAGTTTTTATTTACTAAACGGAGGGGGGAAAAGTGCTTTATTAAAATTAAAATCTACAAAGTGGTTTAATAAATTTAACAAGATCCCAAGTGTAAGCACTGCTTTGAAAATGAGTCAGAGGTGTTTTTGTACTAATTTCTGGTGTTTAAAAAAAGGCCTAGCTTTGTAAGCTTTCAAAATGCCTCCCATTTCCCAGTGGGATTTTTTTTTATACCTCAAACAGCAAACACAGTGAGTCATTTCTAACTCTTTCTTCTTCCTAAACTCCCAGATGTACCATAAGGTGCTGCAATCCTTACACTCACTCTTCTCAGCCTTCATCCTCTTGCTCTCCATCTGTGCCACATTCAGTCTCTCCTCTGTATATTCGTGTCGAATGTCCTCTCTAGCTGCCAGCATTTTAAGAGGATTTCTTGAAGCCTGAACGTTCCTGGATGGTCGGACAGATCGCTTGTGCTGCACCATGGCTGAGGCCAGCCTGAGTAGGACAGAAAACAGCCACAGGACATGATAGAAAAGACAAAATGAGAATTAAAGCACAAAATCTTACCAATGTTTTTATCCAGTTTCTACAGAAAATATCTTTGCACACTTGAAATAAGACAAAGCTAACTTAGAAGTAACTTTTGAGCAAGATATATGAGCTTGTTTAAAGTCAATAATTCCTTAATATTGTTGGAAAAAGTATTAGTTCCACTTACAGATTATTTATCTTATAAAATGGGGAAAATTTCTTGCTATAGGTGAAATAACCTGCTAGTGGAACCGGTACTTTTTCAATAATATTAAGAAATAATTATTACTACTTACTACTTGTAAGTTAGTTTTGTGTACTAAGATATCTGCTCTCTAAACTAGACCAAAAAATACTGGGTAAGATTTTGTGTTTTTGCAATGTGGCTGTTATTTTAATAGACATATTTTAAGACAGTCGTCTATAATGGAATGAAAAGAAGTCTGTTGTGTTTTCATACGTTGGACCGTGAGAACCAAAGATGCTGTCAAAGTCTTCGCTGATCTCGATCCTTGTGGGCATGCGAGGAAATTCTGCAACGCGTTTGTAGAACTTGGAGAAAATCTCATCGTCCAGCTTCATCACCTCCTTCACCGCCTTCTCCGTCACTGTAATGGTGGTTTCCTGTAAACCTGCCACTGATGACAGACAATGTTGGGACTTATTGTATTAGAAAACACACCTATTAACGGATAGTAAATAAAAATAAGAAATTCACTATCATAAATACTGTGCTAAGCTTAAGTTTAGTTGCGTACCTTTGCTATTAATTCGTCCCAAAAAGCTCTCCAGCTTGTCCAGCTTCTTATCTGACTCCATGTCTGGCTTGGCCTCAATTTCTGTAAATAAAACAATTATATTCTGACACAGCAGCAACCTCAATGGAAATGGATTGGTATCGTTTTAGCCTTTGCACAACTACTGTAAGACCTTGTAAAGCTAAAAGTGTTTGTGTTTAAAACCAGCGTTATATATTTTTATTGACTTTTCCTGCTGGTTGTTGTTTCTATGTTTTTTGGTTTCAGTTGTTTGCTCAGTTCTGATTGTTTTGTGGTTTTTAACCTTATATTCTCAAATAATATTTAGTTTGAAAGATTTCAGAAGGTAGTCCAGTTGTCTTGTTTATATGTTTTTGCAAAACTATGTTGGTTTTGCTTTCATCCAGCTGCTTTTTGGCTTTGTATCAGATTTAACATTCTAAATGGACAGAAATAAGGAGTCATATTTAGATTTTCAGAACATTGTGGATGAAATATTAGAGATGAATCAGGACTTAAACACTTTTCTCACCCTCCTGTGGTTTGTGGACAGCTGGAGTGCTGCTCTTGAGTTTGGTGGAAACTGGTGACAGAATGGGACTGATAACTGAGGAGGTGGCTGCCAGGCCTGTGGACACACACACACAGAAAATCACAACATTAGATTACATAACTGCTGAAAGACCGTGAAGAAGAGCGATTTGTTAATTGTGGTTTGTTTTGCCAGTCAGTCGTGTTTCATTAGCAGATCTTGTTACTTCATGCTTTGATACTTTTGAAAGCATGAAGTAACATGCAAATGTATGTCAAAATGTTTTCAGCTATCGCTTCTCTATCTTTATTGGAAATGTTTTGCCTTCTATAAGCATTGTGGTGAAATTTTGCAGACAGTCTTCCCATGTTTGGTTTGATTTGTTTGGCAGCAAACAAAATCTGTTTTTAATTTATTTGACACTGACATAAAAAAAACCTAACAAAAAAACACAGAACCTGGACAGATGATGTTTAATATCTCCTGAAACATTTAACTCCAGAATTAACTGATTTTAGACTTTCTTTTTTGCTATGATTGCATACCATATATGCAACATCTTTGTTTTAAACACATTTAAAGAATTCAGACTCAAACACCTAAAATTAAAACCTAAAATTAAATGTCTCCTGCCACAGTAACTCTTATAAAATCAGGAAAAAACCTAAATCATAACAATAAAAATCCATCTATATAAATATAGATGTATTTTTAAGTCTTTTAAGTTAAATCTGCTGTTTATTTTGTCAGAAATAATTTTCCTCTCCAGAGCAGCGGAGTTTTGCACTGACCTTTCTTGACCATTCGTGCAGCAACTGTGTACTGAGTGGAATCATTGGCGGCTCCTTTGCCTTTCGTCTTCCAGGCATCCTCACGCGTTGAAATCATCTGTTTCCTCTCTTCGATGGTCATCTGGGCCTCGGTTTCTTCTCCAGCCTTCTGCACAGAGATGAGATTTAAAACAAGGAAGCTCATTAGGTTGAAATGCCTTAGCTTGTACAGAATGAAATGAACTCTGGATGCAGGAAATGTTCATCATGTTTGGCTCATTTCCAGTCATCCTGATGAAATCAGAACATAAATCAAATCCATGGAGTGGATAAAATCCTCTATTTATAAGATATAACCTTAAAGTTTTACATCATGTTCCATATAACTTCACTGTAACATCATGTCAGAGCTTTGACTTCCTCCCAACCAATTATTCATGAAGTGACAGCATCAACTCAAGCAGAAACACAACGATTAGATCAATCCAAGCATGCAAGGCGCATGATTATCCTGTCTTCTCCATTCTTCCAGAAACAACACTGACTGCTATTCATGCTGCCGTTACGAACACTGCAAAAACAGAACAACTTACCAAGTATTTTGGTCTACTTTCTGGTGCAAATATCTTAGTACACTTGAAGTAACTAAAGTAACTCGAAAGTAACTTTATAGCAAGAAACAAGCTTGTTTTAATTCAATAATTGCTTAATATTGATGCACAAGTTTTAGTTCCCCTGGTAGATTTTTCCCCTTAAGAAATTTTCTCATGTTTTAATTGAAATACACTGCCAGTGCAAGCAGTACAGATTGGCTTAAAACGAGCTCTGATATCCTGCAGAAAAGTTACTTTTAAGTTAGTTTTATCTCATTTCAAGTGTGCTAAGACTTTTGCACTCAAAACTAAACAAATTCCTGTGTTTTTGCAGGGAATCCGTCTCACCACCGCAAATGAAAATCTTTAGGGTTAGCAAAGAAAGACAGGAGCCCACTTCATGCCGTCCATCTGCTCTAGTCCTTACCTGACCATGATGGTCAATATATTGGCACTTTTGGGCAAGAGAAATAGTGGGAGAAAAGGTTGAGGAGAAGACAGGCTCCTGAGGATGGAGAGATGGATTGAAAAGTGAAAAAAGGAGAAAATGCAAAAAGTAATATGGATGGAAGAAAACGAAGGTTGGATTTAAAGGAGAAAAAGAGGAAGTCAGAAACTAAAAACATGATGCAAAAAGTATAAATTGGAGGTTAGTTTACTTTACTCCAACTGGTAAACTGGTATTAGTACTTATAAAAACACACAATCCGATGACAAAATAAATCTTTTAGTTATTTTAAATAATGTATTCCTTAAAAAGAGATGTTTTAATGCTGGAAACATCGCTGGTCTCAACGATATGCCTGCACCCCTGACAACTCCCTGAAAGGTGGCAACTTATTAGTTTTACTTTCTGTTATGTATGACATGATTCCCAGTTTTAGCTCTTTGTCTTTTCTCTAACAAGCACAATTGTTGTAGGATTTTACACATTTAAAGTTTGCTTCTTTTTTTCTTTTTTAAAAGAAAGAGAGACGATTTTACTGTGACTATCTGAGTGTGAATTTTTATTTGAATAATATTTGGGTGGTAAATTTTACAGACCAAACATGCTGGAACTCTGCTTGGGTTGCTGGGTGACAGGCTGGGCTTTGCTGGGGTTGCTAGGTAACAGCAAACTGTGACTCAACTGACGTTTTTGAAATGTCTTATTTTCCAGACACCAAAAACTTTAACTTATTGAAAAAAAAAGTTAACACCTGACTGTTTTTTTAAGCCCTCAAGTTGTTTTTAAAGCAGTAGAGACCCAAATTAAAGTCATAAGTCCTCTTCAAAGTTTACATGAAAAAAGACTAATGCACTTAGATGGTGTGAATATTTTCATGCTGCACAGAATGATGCTGCCAACACCATGCTTAACAGTTGTTAGACCAGAATAGGATAGAAATATCCCTTATTGTTGTTCAGTCGGTAAATCCAGGTGTACCAACAGCAAAGTCACAGGAAAATAAATGGAAACAAGAAACAAGAGATGATGAGTCTGTAGTCTTCTTAAAGCCTCACTCTGTCTCTTGTCATTGTGATCAAACGGATAGTTTTCATTTCTTCAAAAGACATTTGGTGTACCCATGAGGGCGGCTGCTAATTTCAGCCAAGCTTGAAGGTGTTGAATTTTGGAGAAGGGGTTTCTGTCTTTGCTGTTCACACTTCATTTTGTATTTGTTCACCAGTAGCAGTAGATTTAGCCAGGCACACAAACACACTGCTTGGACGGCACAGTTACTGCTCCAAGCTGATTGGCTTAGAACCGGTGCGCTGCTGGCAGCGAGCCTTACCCAAAGCTGTTCAGAGCCAGACACTGCAGACTGGTCCTGAGCGACCCCTTCCTCCTGAAAGGGTTAAAACAGAGAAACAACTCAGCTGATGGAAACGAGGCGGGGAGAGATGGGGGAGCAGTTTTTGCTAAAGAGTTTGCAACTAAGACAAGAGGGGGGGATTGCTATGAAAGGCTGAAACAAGAAGCTTCTTCCAACAGAATACTAATAGTGAAGCGGGTGAGAAGCTGGAAAAGCTGGCTCTTTAAAAAGCCTTTATTGTCTGATATTGTTGAAATACTCCAAACCAGTCTGGAAATAGTTTCTTTACTATACTGGTTTGTAAAAATGTGCTTAAACAAAATCATTTAGGAAAAGGAAAATGGTTGAAAAAGTCACCATAAATGGAAAAATATGTGAAATAAAATCTAAAGTTACAATAGAGTTATAATTATGAAAGGTGAACAGTAAAAGAAGACCATTAAAATAAAAAGAGAAATTTTAATTCTTTCTTTATCCTGAACCACTAATAGATTTCTTTCATTTATAACAAAACAATCAGAGCAAGAAATGCAGAAGAAATGTTCAATACTTTGAAGAAAATAAAGTTTTTTAAATATATATCCATTCAAATCTGTTACAAGCATCCAGAAACAAAGCATTCTTGTTTGCAGACTTGCAGAAACAAAATTAATGAGGAACTTGACTGAACACCAGCATATGATTTATCAAAGTTCTGGACAGAATAATTTATCCAAAAGCTTCAATAACTTATTAATTTTGAGTTTTGATGAATTATTTGAACCATTCTTTTGCAGATTTTATATTATACAATGCAGTTATGTATCCATAGCCGTATTTGGGGACTTCTTTCTCTAATTCAACAAAGGATTAAAGTAACACATTCATGCTTAAAGATTCATCTTGCTCTAATATTTGGCCAAGTTGCACGTCAGCCATATGTTTTTAGAGCCATTAATGAGATTATGGAATAGTTCTGACAGGATGTGTCTACTCTGCACTTTTAAGTGTAGTCAGCACATTTTAATAGGATTTAAGTGAAGCTTTGGCCATTCTCAATGTCAGCCTGCTTTATCCATCAGTTTTGATGAACATTTGTGATCACTTTTAAAGGGTTTGAAAGCTGATTTGGTACCAAGGTTCAACCATCTAGCTCTTGATTTAAGGTAAAAAGTGTGGAGATAGTCCTAAATTTGGATAAAGCACCAGAGCAAATGTGACATAACAGCCTAAAACATGATGAAAGCTCCAAGATTAACAGTAATTACAATATTTCAGCTTAGGCTAGGTCTATAGGCAATACAAAACATGTTCATTTACCGTATGTCTGAATTTTGCCTATAATTCAGATGTTCTAGCCTAAAGCAAGGCGAGAATACAAATCCAAACAAAGTGAAGTAACTCTGGTTATATTTATTATTAAAAAACATCTATAATGGTTACGGCCAAACCTTCTTCTGGTTGGTCTCCATCTCCCATTCCTGCTGCTGCTGCTGCTCTGCTGATGCTACTTTTGCCACTTCCTGTTTCTTGTTGATCCTGTTCTTCCAGTCTTCCTCACCGCTCTTCTTCAGCAGTGCCACTCTAACAATAAACAAAAGATATGAGTTTATACATGTGTTTAAGGAATTTTTGTACATTAATTATTGTTTGTTAATTCTCTTTCCCAAGGAACCAACAATAGGACTAAACAGTCCCATTACTCCGCTTCAATAATACATTAGTTTATCTTTAGGCGTTTTACAAATTTACCAGACGCTCCCATAAAGCGTCGGAGGTGCTGAAAAAAAAAGATTATTCATAAGTAAAAAACAGATTGAGAATTTTGGTTTCTCAGCCAACAAATCTGGCCTGTATAAAAGGTGGGTGTGTGAGCAGAGCTAATAACGAATGGCTGAAGGGTAAAGAAAGTGTGTCATTATTGCTGCTGCAGGAAAAGGCCAGAAATGAGGGCAATCTGAGGAAACTGCTAAAACTCCGAGGGGATGGTCCGTCTGCACAGATCTCTGCTGGCTGCCATGAAAAAAAAATAACAACGCTATAAAAAGTCTCTTCAGTGATTTGAAAGAGGTAGAAACCTTACTGTGTAAGAAAACATGTTTAAAACTGTTAAACTCTCAGAAACTAACAATTTTCTCACTGTTGGTGTTTTTAAAGGGTAATTTTCAGGATTTATGAATGAATTCAAAGTTCATTAATGTCTTTAAGATCCCATTCATGGTTTCCACCCTCTTTATCCAGAGTTATTCACTGACTAACTTTCTTTGTGTCTCTTTTTGTTTGCAAGAAGCTTCCCATTAATGAAGGTTTAAACATCACTATTTCTAACTCAGAAACAAAAATACTTTCTTCATCTTAATAGAGAAGCAGAGATTTGTAATTTGCATAATCTGTGTCATTTATATTATATCATTAAATTCGTATTTCTGCAGAAAATGCATAATTCATCTTTTTATCAAAAGTTAAACATTGTAATCAGAAATGTTGTGGAGAACCCATAATCCCAAGCTCTCATTTAACTCCTTTAAATGCTGTCTTTATTTATGCTATCAGATTATATTTGAGGGAAGAATAGTCTACTAATTTTCAGTTACTTATTAGTTGCATTTAGCTAAGGTAAATATCTGTATGTATTTGCAATGTTTTATTTATTTATTTATGATATTAAACTTTTTATGTCTTTTGATCTGTTACGCTAAAAAATATTTAATAAAAACAAACAAAATCATATTTATTGAACTAGTTGTCTACCTCCTATCACTTGTAATCTATTCTAATGTCAACAATCAAAATATTAATGTAGTTCACACATGTCCACACCAAATACAAATCCGGCATAAAATAGTCTGTAGAATCCAGAATTTCAAGAGTTTTATTTTTATTTGTATAGTGCCAAATGTGAAAATGTGCTAAATATTACTTAACTTAATATTTAGCACAGTACTCATTAAATACAATGTGAGCTATGATAATGAACAGTTTAATAGTTTGATTAATACATTCTGCTACATCCCTCTGTTTGAGGAAATTCATGATCCTGAAATAAAAATGAGTTTTATAGTTCGGGTTGTCACAAAAGCAATATTTTCTGAACAACAAATTGTCTCAGAAATTATTGTGATAAATGATAATATTGTTATTTTGACACCATTTTCAACTAATACAATCAAATACAAGTAAACTTTAATCTTGCACAAAACACTCAACACTGTAACTGGAAGACATTTTAAATATCCAAAATAAAATATTTTATTTTGTTCAAATCGACACACAACCAAAACCATAAACAACATGTATAATGAAGTCTCTGTAAACAAAATTGCCCTTCAAAAAATGATTGAGCTCATTGTCATTCGTCATGAAATTAATTAATTGATTAATTGATTAATTGCTTATTGCGACAGGTGTAGATAGAGCATGTATACATATAAAGTTAACCAGATGAGTCTCACCTCTCCTTGATGGACATCTGTTTGGTGGACATGCCGTCAGACAGCTGGTCTCCAGGCTCCGTGGGGGACAGCAGGTCTCCAGAATGGACACTGTTCTTGCTGAAGTCCTCGGGATGGTCCGGGGTCGCGACCTGAGACTTGAGAGCCTGGGGGAAGGAGTGAGGTTTAGGGGGTGTCTGAGGCGGCGCCTGAGGTTTGGCCTGATGAGGCTGGGGGGCAACCTGAGGGTACGGCTTCGTTAGGGTTTGACCTGGAGGTTTGGGCTGGGGAAGCAGCGAATGGGTGAAGGGTTTGGGATGGGTGGGCGGGGCCTGGGAGTAGGACTGCGGCTGGATGTATAAAGGGGGTTTGGGAAGAGTCTGAGGGGGCTGGAGGATGCTTTGCTGCTGCTGCTGGCCACTTGAAATATAAGACACAGTCCGGGATGATACCTTAGCTATCAGTGGCTTCAGCGGCCCTGGGTGATCCGGCAAGTCTGAAGGAAAAATAGACCACAAACATGTTTCTGCAGTTTCTGAAATCATGTTGAAAACATGTTGAAATTAAGATTTTAACATGATTATTTTAATAGCAAGAAGTAAAAATGTTCTGTTTTCATTTGACATGTAAAGGGACAAAGAAAAAAAAAATTTTTTAGATGGATTGATCAAAACAGATTTCAACCAGTATTACGTATATTTTATTAACAGCACTAAAATGCACCACAGAACACCACATTCCTGTCTGTAGCCATCAGATTATACAATGACCTATTCTATTCTACTCTATTCTATTCTATTCTATTCTACTCTATTCTACTCTATTCTATTCTGTTCTATTCTATTCTATTCTATTCCATGGCAAAATGACCCAGATATGTTTAATAAAATATGTTTATGGTATGATTTCTGAGATTTCTTTGTTTTGGAAATAATTAGTTTAATTTTATCCTAAATAACGCCATTACTTTTAAATTTCTAAAGAAATATTTTTTAAATTATTTTCAGTTCTGTTGCTGCATTTTATAAAATTGTTTTGTCCTCCCTTTTCCTTTTCTTGTCTTGTTGCAACTTTACCTTT
Source organism: Alfaro cultratus (assembly GCA_903066825.1). Classification (NCBI taxonomy): domain Eukaryota; kingdom Metazoa; phylum Chordata; class Actinopteri; order Cyprinodontiformes; family Poeciliidae; genus Alfaro; species Alfaro cultratus. Next base: position 19,084 of record CAEFZX010010128.1, read on the forward strand.
TGGTCTTTGTTTCCTGTTTGTTTGTTGGCTTTTTATTTTCAAAATCATGTCAATATTTTCCTAAGATTTTATAAAATTTAATTATTTTTTGTGGATTATCAGAGTTAATAGGAACATGCTTTTATAACCACTCCTTGCTTTATTGCTGAATAACACTTTGCAGCTAATAGCCATTTTAGTAACCAATACAGTCACTTGAGCACAACAATAAACTAATCTCTAGAGCTTTTTTTGATAAAAGAGATTGTTTAATCAACTACAAGTGAATTAATTACCGTGTGGAGACAACATATGAATGCAGTAACTAAATAAATGTCTATCTGTTTTTCTGGTTTTTTATTAGCCTTACTGCATGGGTTGAAAGGTTTGTGGTTTCACCAGAGCGACGAATAACTGGAGGTTTTTCTAACCTTTTGAAAGTACAGAATAATGGACACTTATGAAGGCCGAGTCACGTAGAACTAACAAACAGTAGCTTGTTTTTCTACCTGCTTTATTTAAGTGTTGCCCTGCCCTCTTTTTGTCCTTTCATCTCTTTCTGCTCTGTTTGTGTGCATGGGAAAAGACAACCCCTGGACACAACCTAGATTAGCAGATAAAAGCAGGTCAGGTCCACTCTGCTGTAGTCTGAGGCGTAAAGTGGTGCAAAGTGGGACCACGGCTCCTTTATGGGTCACGACAGCGCTGGGATTCGATCAGAAATCTGTGGTGCCGTTATGAGGGAAGGGCTTCCCCTTTTCCAGACAAAGAGCTTCACGAGGTACATTCATAGAAAAATATGCTAATTAGATACAGCCTGAAACGCCTCTCTGCATCAGCCAAATCAAACACTCCCAGCTGGGATGTACAGGCGTGTGTGTGTGTGTGTGTGCAGCCGGCACAAAGCAGTCATGCGTGGGAGTACACTACAGAAGACAATGAGGATAATAGGAGCAGACCCATTTTGGTGGGCATTTCTGGTTCCCTTTTTTTGTTTCTTTTGTCCTCTTTTCCTCTTACAGATCTCTATCTTCTTTACTCCTTGTTCTGCTCCATTTCTTTTCAATAAAAGTGAGTGATACCACTTACCTGAGATGCCTCCCTGGCTTCTCTTTGGCTCCTGTTTGGAGGAGCTGTGAGCGACTCCTCTTCCTCTTTCCTCCTGGGAGTCTGCAGCTCTCCTGCTGGGCGGAGGCTCCGGCTCGCCCCGCCACACAGATGGTTCGGCAGAGTGCTTAGGATGCTGTGGCTGCTCTCTTCTGTCCCTGTCAGAGGAGTGCAGCTTCTCCTGAATGCCGTCTTCCCTGGCTCCTCCCTGCTCTTCCTCTTTCCTGCCTCTCCACCCCTCCAGCAGCGCCTCCCTCTGCTGTCTGTGGCCCACGGAGGATGAGGGGACACCGGGAGGGGCCCCGGCTTTCTCTGGGCTGTCAGGAAGGAGGGGGCAGGGATCGGGCTGCCCCTCCTTGTGGCCTTGGTGCCCTCTCTGGATCAGGGAGAAATACCGCGGCGCCCTCTCCTGGTGGACGCTGGCGCTGCCTGTTGGGGCCTGTTGTTGGGCAGGGACGTACGGGATGGCAGTTGATTTCTCTGGATGGAAACCGTCATCGATGCAGCCACTGCTGTGTGGGGACATGGTTACCGTGGTAACGGAGGCTTGCGAAGTGACGGCCGCTGCGGATCGGACCAGGGAGACGGACAGCGGCTCCAGTTTGATTTTCACCTGAAAATGCAGCGACAGACACGTTATAAAATTGGGAAGTAGAAATTTTCAATAAAAGGGAAACCAGATGTTTGGATCAGGGCCGGACCAAGCCTTTTTGGGTCCCTAGGCAATTTTCATTCGGGGCCCCTCATACCAAAATGTCAAAATAAGATGGTATCATTCCTAAGCTGCTAGATGTGTGTAAAAAAAAAAAAAATACAATTGTAATTTGTAATTTTTCAGTTGTCTACTGCATGGTATTTGCTTTATAACTTTATAACTTTCTGTTTTTGATATGTAAAGCACCTTGAACTACCTTGCTGCAAAATGTGCCATGCAAATGAACTTGATTGATTGATTGTTTGATTACTAAATAGTATACCAGTATTATTATGCTCTAAGCAAAAAATTAGCTCTGCTATTAGCATATTAGCTGATTAGCAGAAGTGTGCCCACCACTAACAAATCCCAATTTCTAAATCAGCATCAGGTACAAAATGTGTTCATCAGGATATTCCTATTACCTAAGTAAGTAAGTAAATAAATAATAAAACTGGAATAATCTAGCTTATTTCTTGATTTCTTTCCCACATTCAAACATTTCATAGTTGTTGTGCAACAAACAAGCATGTCTTGGAAGCAGCTGCAATCAAAAACAACAAAACAGACACCCTAGACTATTCGTTACATGCTGCAAGCAACACTTGATATCCACCGTGCTTGAGCTGTTGACATTAAGCCTCTACCATATAAAGCACGAACACGGCTCACGAGCAGGACCAGTCAGATCAATACCAAGCCAGAACCAGACATTGACAGCAGAGGGGTCTTACGTGTTCTCCCTGAGGGGCGTCTAAATCCCTGTTACACACCGTAGAGGTTACAGTTTCCTGCGTGGACACCAGTTATTGATTATGACTCACAACATGATGAAGACAAACTGTTTTTAAAAAAGCACCTGACATCATGTCTCTGTTATTTTTAGATCAAACACCTTTTTCTGTGAAGCTCTGCCATCCTACAACAATTTCTGCATTCACTGCTAACAAGTAAGGAATCTGCATCAGTCAGAGGAGTTGTACTAATACTAAAAATCAATAAAAAATTATAGACTGTCAATTAGGGCTGGCTGATAAATTGATTTTATTGATTAATCACTTCTTTTGGATTTTGAAGATTTAATTTTTGGCACCAAAGTGCTCCCTGGTTTCCATAGTGCAGAGGGATGCAGAGCCACCATCTTGTTTGACAAGCTTTTTTTACTTTTAAGATATTTTTCTGGTAAAACTGCAACTTTATACTGCTAACATAATGCCCATATTCTTGTAATTAAACAAAAATTCTCGTATTCTAGTCCTAATACTGTCGTTGTACAGTCTTTTTAAAAAACAATGTAAAAAACATTTATTAAAATTGGATCTGACATGAAAAAAGTTGTAGATTTTATTTTTAAGCCACATCGCCCAGCCCTCCCGTGAAGGAAAACATCCATACCTTTGACATAAATATTTTCCTCAACATTTTCAAACAAACAAGTGAATATGTAGTGAAATCGCGGTACCTGCTCCACTTCTCCCTGGGTGATGGGTTGGGTTTGGAAGCGGGCATTGGCTCTTCGCTGCCGGGTGTCGCCTCGAGAGCCCTCTTCTGCTTTAACCGTGGGATGTGCGAGGCGGTTAAACAGGGCCATTTTCTCAGACAGACTGAGTGTGGAAAAGTCTGGCTCCTCAGGCAGAAGCTTCCGGCCATCTCCAGTACCGGCAGCCTGGCTCTGTTTCTGGAGGTCCTGCGGTTCTGTCTCCTGCTCCTGGGCTGTCGAGCTTGGCTGCGAAGAGGCGTGAATGCTGTGGAAGTGACAGATGTATTTTCAGTATATGAAAATGAAGTCATTATGCATTAAAAAAAGCACTTTGCAGATGTGCATGTTTATTTATTTGAGGAATATAAATTTTACCTTTACTGTGTTGAGTACAATTTCAAGTTGCTTAATATTTAAAAGTGACCTTTAGATTAGGACAGGACTATGGGTTCTACAAGACATGTTCTTTACTTTTTCCACAAAATCATTCTTTGGTACTAAGATTTCATGATCTGTTTTGAGCTCAATTCAGAATGAACTGTCTTAGTGGCGTCTTGTCACTTTAAATCCAAATAAGCTGCAGCTGACTATATCCCCTCAAACTCAAAGTTTTCACTCGCAGGTGAAAATGGCTGCCAACAGATGCGCAATTATACAACTGTATATCTTTGAAAAGCATTAGTAGAGACTGCTGCACAATCAACGAGAATGCAGCAAGTGGTTTTTTGATGGTAAGTGAACCGCAAAGCAATTGTCTTTTCAGCAGCCATTGTCCAGCAAATACAGCGGTAAACATGCTGGAGCTCCACTTGGGTTGCTAGGTGATGGGCACTTCCTGCTGATTTGTAACTTTACATTCTGCAGGTTTTTGAAACTGCTTTTTTTCCAGACACCAACAAGTTCTTAGGATGATTTTAGAAACAATTGAGACCCAAACATTCAAACTGTGAATTTTGCATAATAAGTTCCCTTTAAGACAAAATATTTATCTCAGGCTTAATAAATATAAGTAAGCTAAAAATGTGTCAGAAAAAGTTTACAAATCAAACAATGTAGATTGTTTTTTGATAAGACTCCTCCCACGCTTGTTTACAGTTAGGCAATAAACAAATGTGCCAAACCTGACTGCTCCAACTGTTTGAGATTATAAGACACTACAACAGAAGCATAAGTAGATCAGATTATCATGTAATTCACCTGGATGTTTGCAATGGTTACAGTAACTTCAGCAGTGGAGAGTAAAATACAAGATAAAAATCCCAGGGCATGCAAAGGGCTGGAGCTTAGAGCTATTCACCAGCCATAAACAAGCATCTTCACTGATATTTATAATATGCATATGAAAAATTCACAAGTAAAACACTTCTTTATCGACACTTTGTATGGCAATGGCCTGTTGTACAAACAGTGACAGCTTTTTGCCCAACAGGCAGCACGAATCAGAGAATCAGCAAATAAAGTAAGTGAAGCTAAAATTGCATATCCTTCATACAACCAGGAGAGGGAGATGAAGATGGATAAATGGCTGCAAAAACAACTTCAGCTTTTTCTTTTCATGATTAATATAAGGCTAAAGCTTAATTGTGTTGGAATCATTTGGTCTGTTGGACAAAATGTTATAAATTCTAGCCTAAATTGAGAGAAGTTGTTAGGTGTCTTTAGGTGTCAAGCTCACCTGATGGTAGCTACACTGGTGCTGGCAGCCGTAGGGCTGCGGACTTGACTTGGACTTGTGGGGGTTCCCTCTGGTTGTGATGATGTGGTAGCGTCACTAAAAATTTAAGACCAATTTAAATAATGAGGAAAAACAGAAGTAGATCACACAGTGTCTTTAAATTGCAAAATATTAACAATGACTGTAAAAGCCTGATTTACCTGGAAGCATTGACCACCTCTTTGTTGGTGACAGGTTGTGTGTGGGCGCGGTCCTGAACTCTTCTCAGGCGTCGTTCCACGGCAGCGTTTCGTGAGCGGGGTTTGGGAACGCCTCCATCTGATGTTTTTTCTAACTCCTGAAACAAGATGTTAGCAAAATATCACTTCTAGCAATAACATCGATCCTATATAAAGCCATGATATAGGCCATATATAAAATATTATAAAAATAATATTAAAACATCTCTTAACTATTGTGAAATAAGACAGAAAGACTTAATTTGTCACTTCTGTGAAGACAAAGTAGTAGTTTATTTTGAGGTTTTAGATTACCTTGTTTGATGTTTAAAAATATCTACTGCAAGAGGAAGAAATTTAAAAATGTACCCTGAAGAGGGACCGTTTTGCAGCCACACTCATCTTGGCTCTGTCATCCACCTTTTCTTCACCTTCTGGAAAATAAAGACAAATTTCAGTTCTAAAACATTTATTTTCTAAAATGACAGCAAACTTTATTTTAGACATGAATTTATTGTGTTGTTAACATGTCATCCTGGCCACTGTTTTGCCAGCAGGTTAGGTTAGTCTTCCATAAAAAGTTTTAGTGCTGCTAGATAATCGTATCTTTACTATCAAACTAGGAAAAATGGCTGATCAGGGTGAAGTGGAAATCTCTGTGAGATTTAAAAAGACATAAGCAAAACGTATTGCTGAGAACAGGGGCACAGGTTCAAGTTTATTTTTAAAAATGGGACCCGTAAAGCTACAATAATGAAGAATTCAGACCAAATCATTGTAGTTCCTCTTTACGAACATCATAACTGAAGGATTTAAATGTGAAAAGAAAGGATGTAAAAGCATGGCTGCAGGTACCTTCAGCATCTTGTAGTTGTGATGGGCTAAGACGTGATCTGGAGAAAAAAAAAATTGAACAGCATCATTGACAATTATTATTATGCTGAGGAAATAGATGTTTACAAATAGATACCTGTCAGATTCCAAACGTTCTGCAGAAGTAATGGGTTGTGTCCGAAACCTCTCTGATGTGCGACTGTCTCCTGGAGTAATGTAACGTCGAGGCCTTCGAGTCTCTCTGTCTCCATCGCCGCTGCTGCTAACTGGCTCCACATCCTTAGCTGAAAGATCTGCTTTAGCTGTCTCACTTCAGTGGATTGGTAGAAAATGTTTGACAAGAGATACAAAAAGAAAGTGAAACTAGAATAAGTTGTTGTTCATCATAGTCAAATTAAGAAAAACAAAGCCTCACATCATAGCAACAATAAGCACAACCCGGGTGACATGGGAATGCAGTTACGCTTTTTTTTGCGTGCCTGGGTTAACAATGGGATCATCTGTTTTCTTCATCACATGCACACTAGGGTAGATCTCTGTGTTGGTGACCAGTTCAAAGTTGCCACCTGTCCAAAGACTGCTGGAGATGGATTACATTTTATACCTGGGCTTGGCAAAGAATTTGAAAGGTACAGAAGATGAATGGATTATCACAATTAAACATTTCTTGATAATGTTCATGTGGGCAGGGGCCAAGTGGCATAATGGTTAGGACTGTTACATCACTGCAAGATTTTAGTCTTAGTTTGGGCAATTTCATGGTAATTTTGTATGTTCTCTCCTTTTTCTCTCCAGGTACTATAGCTTCATTCATCAAATTGCCATTCTGAGTGTGTGAATACTTGATGCTGTCATTTGCTTCTCTATTGTCCTGTGATGGACTCTTGCTCTGTTCTTAAAAAGATTAAGCAAGTATTTCAATTGAATGAATCAACTGAACATGCAAATATTGGTGAAATGACCAGCAGACATGATCCATGCAGCTTTGGTATTATTAACATGGATTATTCATCCACAATTTAGTTGCAAATGATTAATAAGCCACTGACAAACTGTTATTCATAAAATGCATGCGAGGTCTTGCCAGTAAACCTACAGCTCTGGCTTCCGGTTGGCATTCTCCAGGTAAGAGTGTCGCAGCTGTGCAACTGACACCCTTGTATCCAGGGTGCCCACTTCCCCGTTAGCTATCCCAGGTGGAGGGGCAATTCTGGCAGCCTCTCTCCCGGCTCCTGCTCTCTCAGTGTGATACATGATGGAGTGCTGACTTACACCTATGTCTGACATGGAGCGGGTTCTTATCTTGGGTTTGGGCCCTCCACTTATTTCCATACTTCTGTGTTTAGCCTGAGGCAAAGAAGAGCCTCTCTGGAGATAGACAGTTGAGTCCAACCTCTGATGCTGTGAAACTGTCTGCTGAGGCACCATCTCTTTTTTAGTTTGGGGATTTTGATATTGTATTTGAAAGTCCTCCACTTTTCTTGGGGGGTGTTTTGTTTGTAGTTGATGCTCTCCTTGAGACTGTCTCTGGTTTTCCTGAGATTGTCTCATTTGGTTGTGCTGATGTTCTCTTTGTAGATCTTGCTGGATTTGAGTTGTATGTTCAACTCTTCTGGCTTCATACTGCTTCTGCTCTGGGGGTTCATGATGCATTATTCGGGACTCTGGATGGTGCACCGGCTCCAAGGACAGATCTTGTCTATGCTGCTGACGTACAGAGGAGTAGGCAGGCTGCATAGATCTACAAACTCTCTCCTCTTGGGTGTCATGACTAGAAGGATGCTCTCTTACTCTTTCCCTAATTCTCTGAGCTTTTCTTTCCCTACCCCTCTCTCTTGGCTGCTCATCATCCCAATCTTCCTCTACATGACTCCTCCTCCTCCTCTCTGGGCTGATGTTTTGCCACTCCATGTCTTCATACTGGCCCCTGAGAGGATCATCCACGCTGCGTTCCCTTCGGCGGATTTCAGATGGCAACACTGCCTTCCTGCTCTTTAGCAGGCCCTCCGTCTGTGCTTCTTCTTTTAGGACTTGTCTTGCTTCCATTCTTGCCTCCCTATGAGCAGCGTAGATTTGGTCGGCACTCACCCTTCTTCGTGGTTGTGCTTCCTGGTCTCCTGAAGGTGTCCCAGTCGGCAATGGAGCATTCATGGCCACAATAGGCTGAGGGTCCACAGCAGGGCCAGAGTGTTGGTACTCAGATGTAAAAGGAGCAGGATGATGACCCGGACTTGGCTGAGGTTGTGGAACTGTCCTTTGCTGGGTGTGCTCTGAGTGTTGTGTTATATACTTCGCAGTGCTGCCATGACTAGAATGTCTGTTTTGGAGGTTCCTGTCTGGACTTTGATCAGGGTGCTTTCGTGGTGTTTCTTCTCTGGACAACCGTTCTCTTACTCGGATTCTTGGAAAAGAAATGCATATCAAACATTAACGTTTCAGTCCAATCAAAGAATGACATCCTTGTCAAAATCCACAACATAACACCAACAAACGCATATCCCAAGGTAGTAGAAATAACATCTACCTTACATAAAGATTGGTTAGAAAATACAAACCAGACATTGCGGCAGTAACAATCATAGAACTTTGACTACAGCTTTCCATGGCTGTTTACACAAAACAGTGGCAAATGGCCTGTATTTGTATAGAACTTCATCAAATCCAAGAACTATAGTGCTTCATACTATAGAGTCACCCAGTCATTCTTGAAGCTTGACAAAAGCAAAGCTGTCATACAATCGGTGACATGAGGCTGAGACAGGTAGGAATAGCAGGGGATTGAACCAGCAACCCACTGGTTACAAGACAAATCTCTACCCCTGAGCCACTGCTGCCCCAGTAAACACAGTCAAGGCAAGAACTAAGTGCATCCTTTCTACTTCTGGGATTTAAGAATTTCAGTCAGGTGCTGCAACCCAAATAGAAATTGATAATCAGTGTGATAAACTCTACAAAAGGAAAAGTTTGTTGTTTTGGAGCATATATGTGTGCTTAACATGATGACAGGGAGGAACAGTTTTGGCAATGGATCTTTCCCTGGTGAGGCAAAGCAATTTTTGCTCTCACTAGAGAATGGTTATAAGCTCAGTGCCAATTAGAAATCACTCTACAAGTGTTTTTCACAAGTGGGAGCAATTAGGACAACTGCCCATTTTCACCTTGAGTGCTGAGATAAATTGGATTTCAAGCCTCATTACCACCTTAGGTTTAAAATTTCAAAACTGAGAAATCAGGAAAAACATGAAACTGTTGCTTTTTAGAAAGAGTTCCCAGACAAAAAAATGTTTTGTCTCTAAAAATAATGGCACAATCTAATTTTAGCAATGTTTCATCTGAGAAGAATTGAACTGTTGCAATTACAGTTTCACAAAAGTCCTGACTTTCCCCACTTTATCAATAGATGACTGATAAAGTCTGACCAAATGACTACTACAAGTTATTCCTACAATAAGCAGTTTTACTCGTTACGGAATCACATGGGGCCATAAGCAAATCCGTTAATGTAAATGTCTCAGTTTTGTCCAACTGTTTTTGAAATCTCAGCAAATCGTGTTACCTTTAAATGGAACCTACAGTGGAAAAGTCTCGACCATAAGACTATAACGGGACCCATATCAGCTCCTAAGTCCTTCTCTAGTACAGCAAGATCAAGTAACAGCGTGACATTAGAGCTAAGTCTGAATCCAACTCTCCCTCCCGAAAGTCTTTATGCCAAATAGTAAGTCTAGCTATTTTCATCTCTAACCCAATGACCTCTGGTAGTCAAAGGTCACTCTAATCTCATTGTGGACCGCTAAGCAGGACATAAGTGACAGGAATCGGCTTTATCTAAAATGGCAGGAAGTGCTTAAACACTGCTTGTGCTTCTTGAGTACACAATCAATGTGATGAGGCCACAAGTGGGACTTTTAGAGCTATCTGAAGAATGACAAAGCACTGATTAGGGTCACAGATCAGCACTACCAAACAGAAATAATACAAGGACGTGACTCTTTACCACATACATTACTGCTCTTTTACAATGTTAAATATTCCAATATTTCTGTTTCCTTTGACTTAAAATCCATTTGAGCAACTTCTGTCACAAAACTTAAGGTACTCTTAAATAAGTATCTATAAGTATCTTCCTTTTACTTGGTCTCTTTGGTTTTATCAGCTAATAAATTGAAGCTACATAAAAAGTAGAAAAATCACCATCGTTAAACAGACCCTTACAACTGCTTAAATAAGTTGTTCACAAGGAATTTGCTACAAACTGCTTCCATTTTCTATCTTCATTTTTTAGGGATTTGAAGTTTCATAAGTGGATAAACAACTTCCGAATAATGTAGACTTCCTTTAACTTCTTTCACAAAAGAGTTTTGTTGCATGGATGAAAAGCAGGCCTCTTTAATTCGACGATTCAAAATTCACCAGTAAAGGAAAAATGTGTCCACCGTCGCAAAACCAAACTAGACCACATGCTTAGGTACAGCAACATATTTGCCCAACTTGTCTACTCTATTACTGCACACAAAGACCCTATGAACAAACTAAAACCTTTTTCATGTATCAGTAGTTTTAATAAAGTGCTTTGAGAAGACATCTGTTGTGAATTGTCTTCACCTAAAGTGCATGTTCAAGGCACTTACTAATGCCATGTTTCTTTATACTCACCCCTGCCTGTTGAGGATGCTCTGAGCCTGCTGCTCTATGAATAAATCACCAGGTGAGATGCCGTAGCGTGTGGAGGGCAAAGATGCCCGGCGCGCTGTGCGAGGAGAGCTCGGCACCGCGGCGATTGTGTAGTTTCGTGTGGAGGCGGGGCTTGGATCTCGGTGGGACATGTCATGTTGGTGGGTGTGCTGCCTCTGTTGTGGCTGAGGCTGGTGCTGCTCCTGCATCCGGCCTCTAGATGTGACTGAGCGTTCCTGAGCTCCGCCTCGGCGATAATTCTCCACATTCATCGCTCTCTCCTGTTCTGAGAATCTTCCAGGTCGTTCTTGAGTTGGGGGAGGAGCTTGATTTGAGTGGACTGGCCTCGGTGGGTCAGCAGAGGCAGGATCTGGGTGTGTGGTCATGTAAACTCGGCCCACTCCAGAGCGGTATGGTACCTTCGGCTCCCGTCCGTGAGCCTCTACCTCTGTTCTCTCTCTGTCTCTCCTGGCAGTGATGTGTCGGTCAGAGTTGTCCTGTTCACGCCGGGACCGGTAGCGCGGTGTGTACTCAGTGTCCGCCTCTTGATCCAGGAGGATCCCATAGCGCTCTGACAACTGCCGGCGGCGCTCAGCTTTGTAGCGGGCGATGCGTTCAGCCTTGGAGCTGAGGTTGGACGGTGGACCTGACGTGGGTGTGGATGAGGTGGATAATGTCACAGGATCGACGTAAACCATCACTGGCTCTGGGCGTCCGCTGCCAGTGCCACCTTTCACCTGAGGTGTTCTGTCTGGAGAGGTCACCTTCTTCTGTGGCGGCTCCATATCTTCTCGACTGTAACGCCTCACTAGGGCAAACAGTGAAAATAATTGTTTGATTGCATTATTTAACGAGAAATGACTGTGCAAATTTTAGGGTTTTTTTGTCGCTCTAAATCCAAATAGGCAGCTGCTGGCCATGCCGCAAACTCAACATTTACAGTCACATGTGAAAATGGCCGCAAACTAATGCGCAATTACACTATTGTACATCTTGTAAAGAAAAAGCAGAACCTTGCTGCACAACCAACAAGAACACAGTAAGTGGTTTCTGGATGGTAAGTCAACAACAAAACACTTGTCTTTTCCAGCAGCCATTGTACAGCACATACAGTGGTTAAACCAGCTGACCAAATGTGTTGGAGCTTCACTAGGGTTGGTGATTTGTGACGTTACATTCAGAAGGTTTTTGAAACAGATCATTGTCCTTACATCAAAAAACATTAACTTATTGACAAAAACCGTCTGGGTGTTTTTTAAGCACTTGTGCTGTTTTCAGAAGCAGTTGAGACCAAAATGGAAGTACAAAAATGTGCAAAATGTGAATTTTGCATTATGTATCCCCTTTAAATATGCCCACACAACTATTTGCATTGGCAAATTAAAAAAACAGTGGTAATTGTAAAGAGTGGCTGAAAGAAAAAGAGTTATTTAATTAATTTATTTTTTTTAAATCAAGCTTACCCATCCCACGAGGCTCACAGGGGTCTGAAGCACGCGTGTACCGAGGCGGATCTTCTTCCAGCATCCTGTTGGCTACAAAACCACCTGGCACCAGAGCAGGTGGCGCCTCACTTTCAATCCCCTCTAGCCGACGGGCTATCCTTTCCTTTCTAAAAGAGATTAAAGTTAGACCTGAAAGTCAGCAACACTTCACTTGTCTAAGTCTTAAAAAGATGCTGTCAAGGAGTTTGATACGATGTAACAGAATATATATTTGTACTGCAGAAATCACTGGTACTGTGGAAAAATCAGCTGAAGTCCAAATCCAGCTGCCTGCTCCAGTTAACCAGTCCAAAATGCTACACAGCACTTAACATGGATTAATTTCAGTTGAAGCAACTTTTTATTACTTATTGTTATGTTGCCACTGTAAAGTCATGTTTCCCTTTTGTTTGTTCATTGTTATAATTTTTATGTCAAAAATTTAACCTTGTTGCTGAAATGTATGATTTCAAATTCTATCCATCCATCCATCCATCCATCCATCCATCCATCCATCCATCTCTTCATTTAAGCAAGTCAAAGTTTACCGAACTGTTACTTTAAAACCAAGTCGTGATTTTTGTGCTTACATCAAATTATGCTTACCTGTTCATTTCCAGATCCTTGCAGATAGCTTTCTCAAAGTATTTTTTCAACTCCGACACTAAAAATATGAAAAGTAAATCTAACATTTAGAAGTCATAAAAAAGTTGTTGTTTTTTTTGTTGTTGTTGTTGTATTCAGTGTTATTGATACACACCCTTGGGAAGAACGACCAGAAGTTTGGCATCTGTGTCTGAAACACTCTTGACCAAGTTGGTCTTGTCTTTAAAGGAGAAGTCACTCTGAAAACTTAGAAGATAAAAAAAGAGTCAATTACTCACATCCTGGTTATTATTACTAGTTAATTAACCAAAGTTAAAATAGCCCGTTACTCGTTATTAACGAAGACCAAATCAAGAGCTCGTTCCTATTAACCCATTACCCTATGATGAACCAGTTTACATCCCTTTAAGTACAGAAGTGGATGAGAGGTGAACCATCTTTATACAAGAGAACAAGTCAAGTTGCCTCCCAGTTAAGCTCTTAAAGGGTAGAATGGAAAATGTAATAATCTTTAGACAACCAGAACGCTCCTTGGCTGCAGCTGACTCATCTTTAAGAGGTGATGGAAGGTCACAGTAAAGCTCTGCTGCTGTTGAAGGCATCAAGGCCCAAATTAAGAATTAGGTCATTAAATAATGTCACACCATCCAAAGGAAAAAGGTGAACAAAGGTTTCACTACGACTTTCCTTTCTTTAGAAAACTCTTCCCAAATTATTCTCCTATTTTATCTGAATATTTTTTGTTTCTACACCACCGACTGAAGGAAAACTAGTGTTTATTCTGAGGTCTAATCAAGAATTTCTCCAAAGACGTACATTATATCATATTAAATATCTTTAATATAACTCTGTTGGACTTTCCACTTGTTGCTGGATTTCTATTAAATCAACTTCATAACACTACTTGCTAAAAACTACATGTCCATGGGGTTATTACCCAGTACATGCCCATGTTTAGTCCAGAAAATTATGCTGAAACTTGGATTTTTTTTCTGCCCTGCAAGTTAAAAATAGAGCATAAGCAAAGACAATGAAAGTAAAGCTTGGTTAGCCCGTATCAATTTATATTTGCACATCAATAAACCATTTTATGGACAACCACAATAACAAGACAGTGCATCATCATCTTTTCCATGATTATTTAATAAATATGTTCCCAGGTGACATTTAAAGTACTGCAGACAGTTCATGGTGAAGTTTCTGCTCTTCCAGATATTTTACAGCATCGCACTGAACATAGTACTGAGCAAATTCCCTCTGATAAACATAAATGTTTACATTATGCAGCACCTTGTAGATCTACTTTAAAATGTACAAATAACAGAAAAATGAATTTATATTCAGTCTTCTTTAACCATGTAAACAGAGCCCACCTATGTGTAACTTAAATTCTGGATGTTACTGTTTTATAAAGGGTTTTGATGCTTTTTAGAGAACAGTGAATAAACAGCATCCTGAAAATCTTGAGTTATCAAATTTATGTGTCACAATGGCTCAGTCCAAGTCCGAGGCTAAATCCAGCTGTTAGTCAGAGGCAAGAATAGAAACTGTTTTTTGCAGAGGCTCTTTGTCGAATCTGGGATTTTAAAACATTTAGGAAAGACTTCAATCTTCCAGCTGCAAAATGTGATTTTAAAAATGACTGAATTGGGCTGCAAAGAACAAATATATGCAGTATAAATTGCCACAAGTTTGTAAAACAAAATGTAAATTAAACTTTTTTCCTCTTTTTCCATATGAAAATGGAATTGACAAAGGAGCAGCAGGCGATTTCATCAGGTCATTCTTTGAAGGATAAGATTTTATGGTCCATCTAAAATATTTTCCAATATTTTCAAAGTTGCAAACACAGTTCACACAAAGCATCCTGGGTAATAGAAATAAGGTGTGTGTGTGTGTGTGTGTGTGTGTGTGTGTGTGTGTGTGTGTGTGTGTGTGTGTGTGTGTGTGTGTGTGTGTGCTTTATTTGATGGCGAACATAAAAGCAACCTGTTAATCCACTCTTTCTGGTTCCTGCTAGAACATTATCAGTTTTAAGGAGAACATTTATGTCCCTAAGATGCACACATTTATAAAACATAAAGAAATAAACATTTTCCTTTCTTACCTTAGAGCTTCTGTTGGTAAAGAGGTTGAGCTGGAAAGTTTTGTAGAAACTTTGGATACAAATCCTGAGAAGAGAAACAGGATGCCATTTTTAATATTAAATAATCTACACAACTATTTTCAGTTCAGTGATGCAGACATATTGATAATCAAACTACACTCAGCAATGAAACAAAAACACTTTTTCTATCCAAACCATGAACTGTTTTTGATCTTTGGAGAATGATATAAAGTTCGGGCTGCACAGTGGCGCAGTTGGTAGCTGTCATGAATTATGCTGGTAGGCGGTGAGGGAAACGCAGGGAACCGAGATGATGTGAAGAAAAACTATGATTTTAATGAAGGCGAAACCAAACAATCCGAAAACCAGTCCAAACAGTCCACAAACAAATCCATGGCCAGGCAGCACGTCAGAGCTGAAGCCAGGGCTCAACGCCGGTAGCAACTGGCTATATGAAGGATGAAGGGAACAAACAGACTGCGTCGACACACGACAAGGATCCGACGAGGAACAAAGGACACAGGTGGGATTAAATACAGAGGGTAATCAGGGAGACGAGACACACCCGGGAGTAATCAAGGGGCGACAAGACAACACAGAGACTCAGAGTCACAGAAAACTCAAAAATAAATACACAGAAAAACACGGAACATGACAGTAGCACTGTTGCCGTGCAGCAAGAAAGTCCTGTGTTTGATTCCCGGCCCGGGGTCTTTCAGTTCTTCTGTCTTGCATGTTCTCCCTGTGCATGAGTGGGTTCTCTCCGGGTACTCTGGCTTCCTCCCACAGCCCAAAAACATGATTGTTAGGTTAATTGGTTTCTCTAAATTCTCCCTAGATGTGTGTGTGTGTGTGTGTATGGTTGTTTGTCCTGTCTGTGTTGCCCTGTGACAGACTGGTGACCTGTCCAGGGTGACCCCGCCTCTCGCCTGGAACGCTAGCTGGAGATCAGCACCAGCACCTCCCAAACCCCTTAGGGACAAGGGTGTTAGAAAATGGATGGATATAAGGGGCATAGTGTGCAAAATTTATGAAGTTTTGCTCTTTGCACCTCGTATGAACAAACAAAAAAACAATTGAAATAAGCTGTTGGCATGTTGTCATTGTATTTTTTTGTTGTTTTGCTTTAGAAGATAAATTACTGCCTGCTTTGACAGCTTCAGTTATTCTGTTTTGAAAAAAATCACCACTTATTAGCTGTATTCTGCCTTTTAAACATGTTATCAGTCTCTTTCCCAGCCTTATTTATAGACATTATAAACTGTCTCAGTTCAATAATAAAGACTTCACAATTTAAAAACCACTTATGTCTGAGGTATTATTACTAAATATTCCAATAATCATATTGTTTGTGATTAATCCAAATGTTCTTCATTGTCCTCACCACCATTTTGACATCAGGGTCTGTAATATCTATATTACCAATTCGGATTAGAACAAAACTCAAATATTCAGCCATAATTATACAAGACGGCTGCTGAGATCAACAAAACGCACACATTTCCATCTGCTACTTGCTATAGGATATTTATTCTTAGATTAGTGAGTTTGTGGGTAAATATTTGAACATGTATGTATACTTTTTACTCATAATTAACTTTTGCATCAAATTCTTGTTTTTAAAATCATTGATGTGTGCTGTAATCTGTAAAAAAAAACTGTTTAAACATTATTTAAAATTATTCAATACAGCATTTATGAAAACAATTAATGTACTGCAGCTGATACTCATACATTCAACTTTAATACTTATTATACTAACATTAAACTTTATGACAGCAGCAGTTACATTTCTACCACAGCAAAAGTCGATTGCAGTTCATGTTATGGTCACTATTAGTTGGCCCTTAACTCTTATGTCACACACAGGAGACGCATCGTATTTCTGCTTCAGACGCCTCCAGAGTCCCTCTGACTAATTTTGGCCTCCAAAAACTTTGTGGCAAAACACTGCAGCCTTCTTCACTTCTTATGGTGACAGGAGCAGATCAAATCCCAAAAAGCAAAACTTTTTTTGGTGTCAAAAGTCGTAGTTCACAAAGTTTGCTCCTCATCAGTTGTTTTTTTCTCTGAAATACATACAGTTTATTCTGCTTAAGTTTCATTTCCATGTGTTCCATGCAGTTGCATTAATAAATACCACAATATTTCCATCATTTGTTTTTAAATAAACCAACAGCCTGAAGGGAAACATATTAGAGGTGTGCACTTGTGTGACCTCACAAATATCCTTCCTCTGGTGGAAAGCCCCTCGATGAAGATGCCAATTTAGCTTCCCTTGGGAGCCCTGGAGGCTGCCAGCCAAACAAACAGTCCGAGGTTTGAGACGAACATGACCAAAGAGCAACTTAGGCGCTAAAGTCAGCATGGTGAGACGAGGGATTGTCTAAAAATATTCAGAGCCTTCACTCCGCAGGTGAACTTGGCTGCAGCTTCCAGCTAAATGAGAGCCTAATTTAACGAGATGAGTAATTGAGGTATCAACACCTGAGGTGGATAGAGTGGGTATAGAGACTATAACAGTATCACTACTTCTACATGTTTTACTCAAAAGTAAAAGTAAAAAGTAGCCATCCAAGAAATTAGTCACGTAAGAGTAAAAAAGTACTGAGCAACTCATCAAAACATCAATTACTTAATATTTAAATAGCTGTCATCATGGAGACCAAAACAAAAAGTTATGTAGAAATGTTGGTATTATAAAGAATCAAAATTAAAAGAATTAATATAAATAACAAAATTAGGCAAGAGAAACATTTTTCCAAATCAATTTCTTTCAATATAAAACTTATGAAACTAACAAAAGCAGAAGGTGTCTGGGGAATTTTTGCTTCTGAATCATTTTGAAATTTTTTTGTCATCAGTTGGTTTTACCATTCTTCAGCTAGTTAGCATAGCCACCAATGACGATGAATAAACAGTTTTCCTCTTACGGTGAATTGTTTCTCCACCATTAGCACATTTAGCAGCGCATACATGAGCTTGATTGACAGCACTAAGACCCTCCTCCTGCCTCTGATGGGTTGTTTATGACCAAGAGCAGTGTATTTTTTGCATAACACAGTAGTAGCAGGTGGAGGAGTTCGATTGTTTCACAGATCATTTGTCTCATACCAAAACATATTAACAAATATGTAAAACACATTTTTGCAAAAGTTACAAAATGCAGCTTTAAAAGAAAGCTCTCTGCATGTCTGTAACATCTAAAAACCATTTAAATAGTTCAAATAAACTATGTTTAAGCAATGATTGACTCTACTGGTTCTTCATTTAACTTTACCAAACAAAACACAGCAAACAGAAACCTGGAAAATAACTGTGTCACTGCTAAAATCAAGAAGAAAACGGCAGGTCAGTGGTTCCTCTTCCTCAGGCCTTACCTTCCCTACACGGCTGCACATGGTTCACATGGAAACTAGAGATCCATGGGTTTCGAAACATCTTTAAAAAGGCGAACCAGAGGACGGCTTGCTCACAGCCGTTTGCTCACAGCGGTGGCAGCGGACAGGTAAAGACAGAGGTAACACACACCCACACACAACTGCAGCAGAGAGAGAGAGACGGACTTAATGCAAGCTGCAACCCACACAGACTGGGAGTCACACCAGAATGAGTGCAGGTGTGTGTGCAGAGAGGGAGAGAGAGACAGCACAGCAGGGTGTTAAAGCAGCTCAGAGCCCCTAATCAGATTACAGGCAGAAATTAGCCTTGATGATAAAAACTCTGGAAGGGGATTGGAGGAGGGAGCCAGTGGAGCTGCAGGGGGTGCTGCGGGGTCCAGGGCTACTGGAAATCAGATGGTTGCTTAGTACAAATTCAGGTAGTGCGTAAGCCAGCATGCTATCAGGTTCCCAAAAAATGAGACCACATGTTGCTCTGAGACTGTTCCTGTGATGCAGCAGTCAATTAGTAGAAGAGTGGAAACTCCCCTCAGACATTTACATCCGGATCGTAATCCCACAGATCCATCAGGAATATAACTTCTCTTACAGGAGGGTTCTTAATGATTGTGCTTCTCCTTTTTTCTCACCTGTTGCAACAGCACATGTATGAGATTTTTTTTTTTTTTTTTAAGTTTAAGCTTTTTTTTTAAATATTGCATTTCATATTGTCCCTGTAATTAATCAATAAATCAGTTTATTCTCTTGATTTAACAAATATGATCATTATTAATTCACAAACACATTGTCTTACTACAATGCAGTATTAGGGCCATGCTAAGAAAATAAAATAATAAAACGACAAGAATAAAGTCATAACATTTTGACTTTATCATGACTTAAATCTATTACTTTATTGTTGAAATATTATGATTTTCTTCCCGTAATATTGTCACTTCATTCTTGAAATATTATGGCTTTATTCTCCTATTGTTCCGACTTTATTCTCATATTTTTCCAATGTTACTATAGTATTATTCCTTTTTTCTGACAGACAAATTTATCCTCATATTATAATTTTATTCTCATAAATTGTTGGTGCTATAAGTTATTCTATGACGCTAATTTAAAACATATTGATTGAGGAACTCTCTGCTGTTATATTTTGATGGTACTGACAATAATAATAAAATCAAATCATCAAACTAGGGTCAGGTTTGGGTAGGAAGATAGTAACACCGGGTCCGTTCTTTACCCGGCGGATGACCCGGAAAGAAGAGATGACACGGCAGTGTGGGAGGAGATTAGAGAGCAAGGCATCGAGGTCAGAGAAGATCAGACTGTTCTGAATGCACCAAGTTAACTGCTGTCAAAGTAAATTCACATAAAAAAAAATTGAATGATTAATTATTAGTAATTATTTTTATATCTGCCCCAAAAAGTCCATAATCTAGCACAGGGGTGGGCAATCCTGGTCCTCAAGGGCCGGTGTCCTGCAACTCTTAGGTGTCTCCCTGGTCCAACACACTTGAANTAATGACCTCATTATTTGACTCAGGTGTGTTGAAGTAGAGATGCATCTAAAAGTTGCAGGAGACCGGCCCTCGAGGCCTGGAGTTGCCCACCCCTGATCTAGCACGTCATCCATATTGTTCTCACTTGGTTCCAAGCATTTCTGCAGCACTTTACCCTCATCACGTCTGAATTCATGCATATATTTCTAGAAATATAATTTCTTCCCTACTCTTTCTAAAACGGATGTAGAATGTGACTGGATTTATTCTATAAATGGAGGAAAATCTGCAAAAAATATGAGCAAATAAAACTTGACTGTAACAGTAGTTTACATAGAATTAAATTAGAATGATTAACAATAAGAACATGCTATGAAAAGTTCATGCTACCATGGAGGTTTTCAGATTGGTTCACTGTTTCCCCCGAGACTGAAATTGTCCACAATTGTTTGGTTGTTGCCTCTAACAAGTTTTCATAATTTAACTAGCAAATGAACCTTAATAAACAAAAACTTTCAATTTATTGTGAATATAAATTTTCTTCAGTGTAAAAAGGTTCAGGAAAATGAGTTTTGAATTTTCTTTGTAGAGCCAAATGAAATGGAAATGAAAATGAAAACTAAAGCAGCCCTGATTGCAAAACTAAGAAGAACGCAAATGAAAAAAATTATAATATTACCAGAAGATGATATAAAACAAAAATTAATTCAAAACAAAAGGAGTCAACTCTAAAGTCCTTACACTGGCTAAGATATTTCTCTTAGTCTATAAATCACTAAACTGCTTAGCACCAAAATACATTAAAGATTTGATGTTGTTGTTTCCAGACGGCTCAGGCCTTCTGGTTCTGGTCTGCTCTGCATCCCCAGAACCAAACATGGAGAAACAGCATTCAGTTTTTCTGCTCCTTTAATCTGGAACAAACTTCCAAAAACTGCAAACCTGCTGAAACACTGAGTTCCTTTAAGTTAAGGCTAAAATCTGGAGTTTTATTTGATTCATAATAACTGGAACATTAATCAATATATTTGATATTGATTGAAAGAAGTCAAGTGATGCTCATTGAAAGGTTCAGAGTGAATATAATACGCAGTGACAAACCAAAGCTAAAAAGCACGTGGTCGTGGCGACTGCTGGAAAAAGTCCAAACTCAACTCTTAATTCTGAAGGGTGCTGAACTTGGTGGGTCAGACTCAAGGATCTAAGGAAGTCATGTGTGTGTTTGTAAGCATGCTTCATCTTGTGACGGTTACAGGATGTCCTGGGTGTTGGCTTTCATTGACAGGAGAATGCACGTCCCGTACTGAGACACTTTAATGTTTGTGATAGTTTCGGTCTTGGAACAGAAAACAACTGGCTATAAGTACAGACTGTGGACCGGGTTGCCAGATTTGATGGCCATTTCCCAGCCCAGGCACAAAGTGAAACACAATCAACTCCAAAAAAAAAGAAAAAGAAAAAAACAGTCCAAATCTTGTTTCATCAACCACATCTATAGATTTGTGACAATTCAAGCCGTTTCTGGTTGTCCGTTACTATATTATGACCAGAATCAGTTCCCACTGGGAACACAATGAGACTTAAATATTGATGTTGCCCTCAGATTTCTGTTTCCACTTCTACTACATACTAAAAATTAGGGCTGTATAATTATATTGATTCTACAATATTGATCGATTCCATCCCGGTTGGAATGTATCGGTTTTTCACCCGCGAGTCGATACGTTAAACCATATGGGTCCATAGGCTTATACCGTATTTTTAACATGTCTGGTTTGACGTAGCAGCAAGACTCCGCCTCCCCCAGTCTCACTTTCAACTTGTGCTTAAAGAGCACATTATAAACTACACACCAGTTTTTAAATTGTGTTAATAGGCCAAGTAAAACCGGAGTTATGCTAAAATAAGTAAACCATATTTTGCCGAATGTCAGATGAATGTCAATAAATGGCTTTTCCGGTTATGTGAAAGGTAATGAGCTTCCAAACGTAAAAAACGAAACGCTACATTAGATTCCTTTGTTTTTGGAAATCTCAAATCTTCAATAAATAACGATGTAACGATGCTGTACTTTGTTGCTAAGAAACGAAGTAAAGTTGCGCAAGTAACAGTGAAAGAGAAGCGGAAACAGAGTAGCGGCAAAAGCAGTGAGATCGCGAAATTAATGCAAAGTTTGGATATCGGAGTGACTAGTGGCATCCACTTCGTAATTAGTTTTTAGCTTAGTGGTTTCTGTTCTGTATATAAAGGATTACCTGAAGAATGAACACGCAGCAGGTAGTGGTTCTGTTTCGAGCTGGAAAACGAAGAGGGGAAACCCGCAGGCGCAGTCTGGGCGCAGTGATGATTTCCATGATGACGACGGCAGATCGATCATTCTTATTAGCAACTGACAAAGAGTATCAGAGATTGAGAGACTGATGAGATCCTGGCACTCTGAGAATCAGCTACTCAGAGATCCAAGCAGAAGAATGGCGGCGCAGCGCAGCTGCAAGGAGTCGATCACTAGGGGTGAGGCAGAGCCACTCCCCCAGCAGCTAGTAGTAAACAGCTTACAGCCACGGCTAACTACGGAAGCCAAGGTAGAAAAGCCTTTCCCTATAGTCCAAAAGACTTTTTTTTACTCCAAAACGCAGCCGCAGTATGACCAAAAGAAAAACATAAGAGCAATCATTTGCATATTGAGAGTTTACAGAGGCTGATAATCTCCCCACTCAGCTCCCAGATCACTGTTGAAACTTTGAGTTTTATATCAAATCCACATGAATTAAATGACAGAAACTAATTTTCTCACTGCATCTTTGATTCATTTTGTCCAGCTGTAGACTGTTGGACTCTGTCCCATCAGAGTCAGGTATTGTGTAGTTGGTGCTTTTAATCAGCTTTCAGTTAATTAAATCAAAGTCTATGGAACACAAAATGTCACTAAAATCACTCTGTCCTTCTAAATTCGTTCAGAAAATCGCAAAAGTGCATCGAATCGCATTGAATTGTATCGTTTGCCAAATATCGTGATATATTATTATATTATATCGTATTGTGAGATTACTGTATTGCTACACTCCTACTAACAATTGATGAACCAATGACTAATCGTAGATTATATCACATTTGCCATATTTAGGATACTTCAAAATAAATCAACTAATGAGATAAGTAAAACAACACAGCATTTTGTTGAAACGTTTGTACTTTCAATGATAACTATTATGGGGAATAAAATGTTCCTCTGAACACTTTCTAAAAACTTGCCAAATGTGGTAAAGCAGCCAAATTTTTAACACCCACCCAAAACTGATTATTCCAACACAGGGTGTTTAAAAGCTGCCCAATTGGACAGGAACCCACCCAATCTGGCAACACTCATCATGGAGCTATGAGGTTAGCTTCAAAATACTAAAGCTTTAGCTTCAGACGGAACATATGTCGTATAATTGTGGGTAAATCATTAGTATTTTTACTCAAATCAAGGGGTAACCATTCATTTTGCACATTTGAAAAGCAAAAATTAGGGCTGGATGAAAAACTGATCATGACATAAGCGTTTCATATCAGTCAATATCAATAATTATTGATCTATAATTTTGTTCTAATTATCTGAAATACGGCAAGATGTTTTGCGTTGTTTTATCTACAGTTTTCTCTTCACTCTGTTGTTTATTTTTAATCAGTTATTAGGCACAGTGGTGAAACCTTAAACTGCTGCTGCGCAAGTTACTCAACAGGTTGTTGCTAGGTAACAAGGAATGAATGAAATGTTGCTAGGTAACCAATGAGTGAGCTTAGCTACATCTCCCAGAATGCTGTGTGGTTTTGGATCGCTATGTTCAGTGAATATTTCACATTATTGAATAGTGAATGTTCTATCTGATGTATTATACTGTAGATACTGATCATGTGTCTGTGGCGATATATATTGTTATTAATTTATCGTCCAGCCCTAACTAAAATCTAATACTCTGAATAAGAGTCTGCTGATCATGTTGTCCTCACAGTCCGTTTTAAATTTAGTCACGTAGAAGGCCAGTGTTGTTTACATCCAAGAAGTCTTATGATGACACTCTGGTCTGCTTTCGACAACTAAAAAAAAAAAATAAAAAATCAAGGGAAGACAGAGAGTGTTTGGAGGAATGAGTGGGAGTTGTAAGATGGATGATGAGCTTAAAGACAGGGGGAATGCGAAGGAGAGTGGGGAAGAAAACAAGACAGAGACGAAGGAGTGGAGACGGTCCTCTGGTAAACACGGAGCGACCTCTCTCTGAGGCAGCCACTCACAACACATGTTGCCTTATTAGGGACGTCTGCAGGGAGCGCAGACAGACGAAGGAGAGGTGGAGGGGCAGTTAGTGCAGGAGAGAGGGCGAGTGAAGGCATCACAAACAGGAGACGATGATCCGGACCGAGACATGGCAAACTGCCCGGGTCGCTCTGTGCTGAGCCTGCATCATCTGCCAGAGTCAGTGGGTTCACCTCAACAGTATTACTCCTGTCATTTTAAATGGCAGGAGTAATACTACCATTTAAAATACATCATTTTATAGAGTTATGATATATAAAATGCATTAATAGCAGTTTAAATACATGTTTTTAACTGTCTGAAGAAAATGCATCCAAATACAAACATGATTTGTTTTCTTCTTCTTTTTCTTCATATCAGAAACAAACTCCTTAGATGAATGAAAATTATTTTAACATAAATCTGCCTGTTGCCTTTTCATGCTCCAGTCAGAGCACAGATGTCAACAAAAATGTTTTCAGACGAGCTTTACACCAAACATGTTGTCTTCTACAGAAACATATCAGACTAATTTGTCTAATTAAGTTCAATAAATTCAATTCATTTATTGCATAAATTCATATCTGTATTTATATGCATGTAACCACTGATTTTTTTTATTACACTTTTTCCTTCCACTCAACTTTCTACTAACATGCATCATTGCAAGCATGTTAGTAGCATATTATTTGATAAAAAAAAAAAAAGTTTTGGCGCTAGGATGGGGTGAATCTTTTGGACATGTCAAAATTGGTTTATTTTACAAAACTGCAATGGAAACTTTTTGTTGCATCACACGAGTCAAATGATCAACAACCAGATGTCACCACTGACAAACCATGAAGAAGAAGAAGAAGAAGACAGGAAGTAGTTAGAGGATCGTGGCGCAGCATGTCTTTTCAATGACCTTTAAACAAACTTATTCACATTTCTTTTTTAATGGAAAGGCTGCAATTTTTCGTGACAAAGTTTTGTCCACATTTGTCATGGAAATGACAAATTATCCAGTACTTGTTTTATGGTCTTTACTTTTACTAACAAGCTAGCAGTGAAGTAAAGCTTTAAAAATTGCTGGATGATTAAAGAAAGAAAAGCCATTTTTATTGATATTTATTTTTCTATCATTATCCGAGTTTTGTGTTTTGTACGTTTTGTGATATTTTGGGGATGTTTGCTGTTAGCATAATTGCCGCTTCTTGGAAAAATCAGCTACATATTTCTCTGCACATCTTCTGAGATTAACAGGATGATATTTACAGAATCAGGTTTTAACACACTGGCACTGACATGCTTGCAGAAATATAAACACAAATGAGGAAACTGCAGACTTTGGGACTTTTGGGGTCAAGGGTGAGCCTGAAACTGCACAGCTGGACCTTCATCCTCACTCTTTCCTTAAATATTTACTCTGGAATTCCCTGCTTGGATCCAGATCTGCCTTCCTCTTGTCTGCCAAACATCAACACTCAGCGCAGAAATCTGCATGCTCTGCTCTTATATGGACATCGATGAACACAGAGGCCGGTGCTCAGTTGTGCACAGCAAACGCCCAGAGAAAAACAGAAAGAGAGGGAAAGGGATTTTACTTCATGCCAGGTTGTTTCAAGATTTATCTGTTCCTTATTAAAAGAACAGATTTTATTTTAGAGTAAATTGTAAAAAATAGTTTTGTCTTTTTGATATGATTATGGCATTATTCATTAAATATATTCAGTGTTAAAAACACATCCTTTACTATTTCAATGAACCATAAACACCTTGTTTTGCCTTGTTTTATCCCAACATTCACATTTCAATATATCTAATTTGACCAAACAATTTATTTTAAGACCATGAACATTTTCTTTGTTCGTCCTATCAAATATAATATAGTAATATATGATTTTGTTTCCAATAAGTTTAACTTATGTATGAATAATTATTCACCTATGTCCTGTCTGTTTTCATTTTTCTTCTTCATGTTGTATTTTTTTATGGCGGTTGGCAAATAACAAAAATACTTTCTAGATTCTTTATTCACTCCTCAGTATTTAACCTGTCACTCCCTGCTGGAGTCTCCTGATAAATGATGCATTGCTTTCCGATTACCAAAACTTGACGGTGCAGGTCTGTATCATGCCATATTTGCCTCGTATATAAACAGAGAAATTGGTATAATGGTGTTGGACATGGAGAATAAATGAGAAATTGTGTATTTATTACATTTATAATGAAGATAGTAAAAAATATTCAGTCGTAAACATGAAGAAATTACTAAATCAACCAATGATTGATGATATCAGTCTCAGCAAACCTTCTGATGTAAAAGCGAACTTATTTTCCAAAAGTCAGCTACTCAGAACAAATCTTATTGTCCAGATTTCCTGTTCTGCAAAGCAGATTATGAGTTTAACTAAAGCTTACAAGTAAAGCTTGCATTTAATTGTGTATGCAGGGCCAGCCAAAAGTTATACGGTGCCTAAAACAGAATTTAATGTGGGGCCCCTATTCCTGTTGAGACCATCACCACCACTAACATCAATACAATACAGATTTGAATTTGTAACAAGGAAGTTACAAATACAACATCATAATACTATAAAGCAAACAATAAACATTACATTTTGTTATTTGTATAAAAAGCAATCAGCAATTTGCTGAGATGTATATGTGAACAAACTGAGCTCAAACACAAAGAAAAGATTAAACTCGTAGCATCAGATTGTAAGCGATAACATAACAATCAACCATTGAGGTTTATTCTCTTACAAATTCCTTAAAATCTTGAATTTTAAATGGGCAGTAATGGGTTTTTCAGACACATAGTGCCATTTTATAGCACAATCAAGTGTTAACTTCAATTGTTGTAAAAAATGCTGTATACATCAAAAATGACTTAAAAGAAACTTTACTTCATAATTTAAAGCCTTGAAATTGGGTCTCTGTCTCTTTAAAAACTTCTTACTGAAACTCCGCCTTCAGGAAGTAATCACAACATCTCTCCTTTATTAACCCTTTAACCACATTTTTACTAGTGAGAAGTAGCCCGTAAAATGAGTTCAGCAGTTCAGCTCCTTCAGACTAGCCAGTGGCAGTTTGCTAACTGCCACTGGCTAGTCTGAAGGAGCTGAACTGCAGCTCCAGGGAGGAGCTGTGTCTCTTACATGGACCTAGGTCCACCTAGGTGTTTTGCACAGCTGAATGGAGATTAAAAGGATTTCGCAAACATTCAAGAAAGAATCAAGGCAATGCTCTAGTTATGGTTTTGATTAGGGAATAACATTATGCAAAGCGCAAAAAAAATTATTTTATATACTACTGTCTCTTTAAACAATTTAAAACCTTTTTAATTGATCTATGCTGAAACCATCAAATCAAATGTAATAGTTCTCTCATTGCCAAAAGAACTCAAACATTTATGCGATCTGCCTTGATGGTTTGGGGCTCATAGGAAAGGGGTTTAATGCGCGTATGTCTGCAGCGCCTCATGTGAGGGGCATTCAGTGACAGAGGGTCAAGTGTGGGGCCAGCTTGTAAACTTGTCCTCCTGTTTTTGATGGGAAACAGCAGGTGCAACTCAGCAACCAATTACCGAGCAGCAGCGAACAGTCATACGTACGCTACAAAAACAAAACTGTGGGGAAATGATGTTGGAACAACATGCAAGGCGAACACACACACATGCAAACACACACACACACACACACCCCGTACGATCAGCTGCACCCACATTCCGCCAATCGACTATAATCTGCAGCTTGGAATGCTAATACCACTGTGGTCACTTGAGACACGAGGAGAGGGAAACTCGGTTGGGACACAATGTTAAACTTAACACAACTAAAGTTTGCCAACAAGTTAGGAGGGACTATAAAATTTCCCAATTACTGATTTAAGTGTAACTTCACAGATTGTATGTTAAGATTTTTATTCAAGTTGTCAAATTCTTGTCTTGTTAAAGTGATTCAAACTTTGTTTTGTCAATTATGTCCATTAGAAAATTGTCCTTTGTGACTTGAGTATTTTTCAGATATTAAATGTCTTAGTAAATTTGTAATATTTTCTATAAACATGTGAGAGAAAGATGCAACTGATGATTTGAACTAAATGTTAGGTCTCTTTGCATGTGAAAAATGTCAAACAAACCAAAGAAAATACTTACGAGTAGATATTCCTTCAATAATAAAGGGAGTTAATTGTCCTTAAAACCGAATAGACCCTTAGTTCCTCAGTGGGATGGTGAGAAGTCAGGAGCTGCAGGTGTGAGCAGAAAACCACAAATGAAGGATCCTGGGTCATCCACCATGAGGAAGGTCCAACCACAGCGGCTGACAAATATAGCCTGGGTGCTTTCCCTTCAGTACTCTGCGGCACCGGGAGAAATAAATCTGTCCAGGAACAGCCAAGTGGAGAAAATGAAGACGGGAGAGGCAAATGAAGCAAACAGGAGTGGGGTTAACAGGAGAGTGATGAAGTGAAAGGAAAAAAAAGAAAGATACTGGAGTTAAATCCTCAAACTACTCCAAACAGTGGAAATAGTTATCCTGATGTTGCCCCTTCCTGCAGAAGAAGTTTTGTTATCCTGCTCTGATGGCGTTTAGATGGATCTAACATGCTTCCAAGAGCTTTGGGAGCGCGTCCCAAAATTGTTGTGGTAACCTCATCCCACAGCAACCATGTATGGAGTGAAGGGAGCAGGCGCGATGGAGGAGCAGCTGCCATAAATAGCCAGGAAGCATCAGACCTCCAGAGCAGGGGGATCGAATCAGCTGCTCAAACCAACACAACTGAGCTGCAGCAGCGCAGCGACAAAACTTTAAAGCTTTGCATGGTTTTGCAAAAAAAAAAAGTGGTTCAGTGAAGGTTTTTGTTTAGGAGTGGACCACCTAAAGCAGGGGTGACTAACTCATTTTTATTTTGGGTCATATCAAGATCAGAAATGTCCTCAAAGGGCCAGGTGTGGCAGAATGTATTGAAAAATTATTCTATAGGAAAATGTGAATTTTGTTTTCAAGAAGCGACAGCGAAACAAATATTCTATTGAGAGAAGGGAACTGGTACAGAGATCACAAAACAATAAATTACAGTTGAATATGCAAGACAGTTTGGACAAACTTTCCACTTCTGAATCTTGCGGTTTTCTTTTTTAAGTTTTAAAATCTGTGTAATATATGTTTACCATCCCGGATCACACTCCATTCTAGTAGGTGACTGTATCTAAGCGTTGCTTGCCCACCTTACATCAGGTGGTCTGTAAGGCCCAAATCTTCCGTAGCCAGAGGAAGAATGAGCAGCACAGTCTCATTGAATGTGAGTGTGAACGTTGTGTTGGATGCAAAAGTTTTGCAGGTACAAAACAGGGGAGTAGTGACTTAAATAATACTGGCTTGTGAAAATCTGCCTTCAGGAAAATGCTTAAAAACAAACAGAAGCATAAAAAGGTGCTTACATGTAAAAGCCGCAGTTCCTGCAGCACACTTTTTCATACCACCATCGAACTACCATTGGAATAAAATCAAGCATAACTACCTTATTGATCTTTGATTTGACTACCAATGTTATGACAAAAAAAAGAAATGACCTTTGTGCAGGCGAAGGTTGATTACAGCTACATTTAAACTCTGAAGCAGATGGGCTGCAGGACTAGAAGATCACACTGGGTTCAACTTCTAAATAAGTCAGTTCAAGTTATTTACGTTGTGCCAATTCAGTAAAAACGTTGCACCAACCATGTTCATCTCTTTATTACCACACTGGACTCATTTTCTGATGTTACGTCCAGCAGGATAAACACCAAAAAATCTCAAATAATCTTAAAATTTTCTCACTGGTGGCCTCCACAGTTAAACCCCCAACAGACTAATTTTAAGACGCCCTTAAATGAAGCCAAGCCTACTACAATCAAAGTGTACCTAATAAAGCAGTCAGTGAGTATACAGTAACTGTTTATGTAAATTGCTATTACATAGATCATTATTCTTGACTTTCTTATCGCCTTCGATGCTCAGAGGAATGATAAAAATCAAGGTTTTGACTTCTGTTTATTTGTGTTTTGTCTCCCTCTTGTGGCATTACAACAGAACAGCAGTAGATTGCCTATATTTAAAAGCCACGTTCTTATTAAAACAATCAAGTATTTTCTGTCTGGCTTTTAGTGCAAATGTCTTAGTTCACTTGAAATAATACAAAACTAACTTGCAAATAACTTTTCAGAAAGATACAGGAGTTTGTTTTAAGTGAATAATTCCTTAACATTTGTGAAAAGTGGAATATTATCAGTGGAGTTGGTACTTTTTAAATGAATATTAAAGGATTACTCACTTACAACAAACTCCTATATCTTTCAAAAAAGTTAGTTGTGAGTTAATTTTGTCTTATTTCAGGCCTAATAGATATTTTCACTAGAAAATAGACAAAAATACTTGGTAAGATTTTGTTTTAGCTGTATAACTTTGTGTTTTCAGGAGTACATTTCTCATTTCTAATTTCTCTGTCATGTAGTATTTGCTAAATGGTTATGTTTGTATTCAATTTGGATGAAAAGGAAATTTTCAAAAATAATAAGACAAACAGAAAAGATTATTTTTTAAAGGGTGATGAGTCTTTATTGTGTTTTATGCCAAGTTATTTACTCTCATCTGTGTTGCTAGGCAATGATTTTGCTCTGAGTTTTGGATATGAAGCAGTGGATGTTAATGAGGTCTGCAGAACAAAAGCTCATTCTTTCAGACTGAGAAGACAATTGCAAAAAAAAGAAGAGAGACAAATATGGAGGCAGGAGGAATTGTGTGACCCCTGGAATGACCTGGTTTTACAATAATCTTGAATATTAGAAGTTTATCAATTTATTCCATCCTAGAAATAATCGCACTGAGCGCTACATTGCTGTCAACATTTCTGTCAACATTTCTGCCAAAATGTCTGAAAGTCTTTTTCTGAAATAGAATAAGGTTGAAATAATCCATGAAAGTGTGGATTATGTATATAAGTATAAGTTTCAACATCATAAATATTAGTAGCAAAGGTCAACTAATCTATCACATGCAAAAAAAACAAAAAAAAAACCAAAAAAACTTAAAGACAAAGATTCACAGTTTTTGCACATTTTACTGTCAGTTTCTGGTTTAAAAAGTTGGAATATTTACAAAAATAACAGAAAACTGGGGGGAGTAGAGCTAATGTAATTCAAAAATCTCAGTGCAGGTAGAACATCAGAAACAGGTCAAGAAACTGGGGCACCTTGTGGAATAAAGCCTGAAAGGACAGCAGCTTGTGCCAGGTGTTTTAGCCTTTGATTCAGCAGTTATTAGGCGAAAAAATAAAATCATTTGTCAGGTTTCATTTAGATATTTTTTGCCTATTATCACAATGAAGGCCAGAAATAAACAAAATATTTCATGAAATATTCAAAAGGTAAATCAGAGCTCCAAATGATGAAAAACAAATTTTGAATATTGAACAGAAAGACACATCCTGCACAGTGATGCGATGTGAAAGATCCATTGCAAGGTATTGGAAACAGTCCTTCCCACAAAATATGACAAAACCTGTTAAAGTGCAAGAACTTCTCACCTAGGGAAAAGTTAGTCTGAAATATTTTTAACCTTCGTCAAGTAAACTGGTGATTTGAAAACTGCATTTTGTATTTGCACAAATTATTCCCATCTGACACAAACATTTGCTTGATGATCTGAAACATTTAAATGTGACAAATGTGAGGGGGCAAATACTTTTTCAAACACATAAGTTGAAATATTTGGCACTGTGGAAAAAGAGAAAAACAAATAGTAAAAAGCCCCAAATTAATATTAAACTTATGCCCAGGATGAGTGTGTGCAAACTTTTGATTCAAACTATACAAAGCAAAAATGAACCACAAACAAAAAAGTTTCATGCAAAGAGTTTATTTATGAATCAGACTGCAGTATCATACAACAGTAGCACAATCGTGTGACTATGGATTATGCTTGTATTTATAGATACAAAGATAAAGGCATGTCTTAAAGGAACAAAGAAAAATGAATGAGCTCTGTTTTGATTTACTCTAAAAATAGCTTTTAAATACTTGGCATAGTTTTGTAAATGAAATTATGAAACATGATGTCTTGCCCACCGGTTTCACTATTAAGAGTACCAAATGCAAATATACTTTTATGAAAAACATTTTTTTCTCCACTCTCTTGCATTCCATGCAAGGAAGAAAAAAAGATGTTGGTGAGTACAAAAAGCACTTAAATCTCATATGAAAATAGAAAATATTACAAGTGTGCATAATTCATGTCTGCACATAACCTGTAGTACAAAAAGTCAAATGACACTATGTTCAAGTGTACCTGACATGCCAATTGGAGAGAGGGTGGGTGCAAATGTAGAGAAATAATTAAAATGTTGTTTGGGGCAGTTTTAGTATATGACCAAAGCAAAGGCCTATCAGTGTCCAAAATGAATCAAAGATTAATTATGTTAGTAGATATAGGCGAGCCAGTTTGTCCTCCCTGGTATACTGATTATAAACTTCAAGCAATATATTTTATCTTGAACCTTTTTAAAGTTAAACTCTCAGTTTTATTTGGGTTTCACAGTTTTGATTCTATGATCTGGTTAAAAGCGTACGAAGAGCAGAAAGTGCTCGCAATGCTACTTTACTGCTCCAATCAGAGGAGCGGCAGGTCAGTGAGTCATTTTGTAAAAAACAAAAAAAAACATTTTAAATTAAAATCTACGGTGTGAACAGTGCTTAGTACGTTAATATTTGGCATTTCTCTGGAGTACAATGTAATGCACACGTAATAAGGCGACATGAGCGGTCCAAATTTACAAGAAATGGCCCAAATACCAAGACAAGGTTCTGAGTTGATCCAATGCTACAGCTGTAAAATGCTACATAACAATTAGGTGTTAACAGATGAGTGATTTAAACTACAGTTCTGGTGATAATAGAGTCACAACAGTGCAATAGTGCTAATGTAGAAAAACCACATAACTGCAAATTTACTTTTGATCAGAATTGGACTAAAATCCTAAATGTGGCAGAATTTCAGCCTGCACGTTTTGCAGATATGCGGCCTAAAGTAGCATATTGCCTTGTATCCTGTAGTGCAATAGATGCCAGTGACAGCAGAACATTTTCACACTGAAAGAAAACACAGTGTGATGGGAGGAACAATGAAAGAAAGACAGAGTACTTAGGAAATAGAGGGAAATAAGGACGGGTGGGGAGGGGGAGAAGAGACGAAAGAAATCCAAATTTTATTTCTTGACATGTTTTGAGGAGCGACAACGCAACAGTACATGAACTGGAAGACATACAAAGACAAAGATATAAAGACACAGGGCATGTTTGACCACCAACGTAGGAAATACAATTTTGATGGGATAATGAGTCAAATATCATAAAGAGCGTCCAACATTGACTTTGTTAGCGTATGAAAAAGCACTATCAAATCTTAAATAATGGCACAATCAGAAAGTTTCTGTCCTGTTAAACCTTGCAGTGATGAACCCTATCACTCACTGAATCCAAATCGTGTGATCAAGGCACACAACAGGGTCATCCTTCTGAAATGATAGGTTTTCTTTTTAAAGCACTAGAAAAGTACATATACTCTCAATATGATACTATACATAGATATGACACTTTTAGCTTGATATCAGCGCGGAGAAATAAAATTCCATGGTTAAATACAAAATTTCTCTTAAAATATTTAAAATATACTTTATTTTGTACAATTATGCAAACCGATTACCAAGTTGATGATTAAAAAAAATAAATACTCAGTGAAATGTTGTTTCACAGATGTATGAAGATAGATATCATGAAGAAAAGCACCCACCCTATGTTAAGCGCCCATATACCCTGACATGACTCCATTTCCCTGTAATATGATCTGGATGACATGTTCACATTAAAACTTCTGACAATGGTTCCTACAGGTAGCTCCACTACACCACTGGGCTGTTAATACAACAATATTGCTCTACATATCTTTTTTTCCACTTTTCCTTGTTTTGTTTTTTTTGTTGTTTTGATTTTTTTTTTTTTTGCTCTAAATCCCTACGTTCATTTTTAATGTTTTCCGAAATCACCAACTCTATCTGTGCCTTTATTGCTTCCTGAAATTACCTGGAAATTTGAACTTTACACTGAATTGATCAGGTTGAATTTAAAGTCTTCCCCTGATCCGACCAGGATTTACAAAGGTGGTTAAGAAAGGCAACTCTTCCTGTCCCGTGTAGAACCAATGTGACAAATATTTGGACAACTGATCCTTCATGTCATGTAATGTAGAGTAACTCTTCACTGAAGAGATCTATGGGTTAAGGTTGCAGTGTGTAGAAAAGCAATGAGAACAGGCATAATGTCTTTAAATCTTAAAAAAAACAACAACAAAAAAACGAAGAAAGGCGCATTTATCTCTTCTGAAAAGCAAAACAGTTCTTGAGCCAAAGACAGTGATGTCCAGTTCTAAAAACAGCTGTCACCTGACCACAATCTTAGTTTATTTTGGTGTAGTTTAAATGCAACAGAAAGAGGTTTGAGAAAATAACCCTTCTACGTCTATGTAGGCTTTAACATAAACACTTACATTCATATCCTTAAGCTGCTCCCCGGTAAACAAAAACCTTTGTTCAGAATGCGAAAAGTCTTTTTCGCTAGTCACACTTTAGAAGCTCTGGTATGCATGACAGAATTGCATAATGTTTGCTAATGAGAAAAGCATTGAGAGAGGATAGAATAGAAAAAGACAAGCCGCTACGAGAAGACTAACTAGTAGAAACGCTATAGGAGGATGGGGTTGAGAGTGGAGGGCAGATGGGGAGGTGGAAAGCCAGCCTAGGAAGGCTGGGGAGGGATCTGGAGTGGAAGTTGCCCCGCAGGTGTGCAGGGCACCTCCCTTTGGCAGTGGAACAGCACTCATAGTAGTCAATGCAGCGCCGGAGGTGAAGGTGTACACAATGCTCTTGTCGGACAAGAAGGCCATTTCAGTGTCGAGATGAGATGAAGGCATTCTAGTAGGCAGCCAGGTCACAGTGTTGGAGCTAAAAACCTCAGATGGAAACGATGGATGCAGTTTTTTTTCTACTTTGTTCCCCCTCGGCTGGGATCAGGGGTTTCTGGGAGTTAGAAGAAGAAGAAGAAATATGTATTTACTCACTCAAATTACGCTGCAAAAACATAAAATCTTACCAAGTATTTAAGTCTAGTTTCTAGTGCAAATATCGTAGTACACTTGAAATAAAAACAAACTAACTTACAAGTAACCTTTCAGCAAGATATTAGAAGTAGCACTTTTTCATTGGCATTAAGCAATTGTGGACTTAAAACAAGTCCTGTATTTGTTGGATAGTTACTTATAAGTTAGTTTTGTCTTATTTCTAGTGAACTAAGATGTTTGCACTAGAATCTAGACCAAAAATACTTTGTGAAATACAAAATTGTTTAATATTGATGAAAAAGTACTAGTTTCGCTGGCAGATTATTTAACTTATAACGAGATATTTTTCCTTTAAGTAAAATAACCTGCCAGTGGAACTAGAACCTTTTCATCAATATAAACATTACTTGTAATTTAGTTCTGTCTCATTTCAAGTGAACTAAGATATTTGCACTAGAATCTAGACCAAAAATGCTTGATAAGATTTTGTGTTTTTCCAGTGCATCACAATTTACAAATGGGTATTTACGTGGGCACATAATTCACTTGGAGTTATTTTTATTCTCACCTGAGAGAGATGATTTCTGTCCATCTTGCAACACTGACTCCTCAGCTCCCTGCTGTGAATGTGTGACCTCTTGATTGTTCTCCTTGCCCTCCTGTGGTACTCGGTAGAGCTCCTCCCCGTGGTCTTCCTTGCCCTCTCCGTCTGCTTCCCCCTCCCCAGAGTCAGTACTCCGGATGCTCAGGCGTCTCACCCGACATATAACGTCCACCTCCCTCATCCTAGCAAGTCTTTCAACCGGCACATGACCTGGAGAAATAGCCAGTTTGTTCTGCAATGCTTCAATTCGCTGGGAGGGGCCCTTGGTCCGCCTCTCCCCCTCCAAGCTTAGTGATAATCTACGGTCTAGGTTTGGAGGAACTGAAAGTGGCAGTCTATCTGGCGGAAACTCAGGTAACCCTGGATGGTCCCGTCCCAGATGACTTCGTAGACCAACGCGAAGTTCTGGGACAGACACTGACTTTTTCTCTTGGGCCTTCTTTTCTCTAGGCAATGTATTGTTTTGCCTCTCACCTTTCACCACCGTTTTCTTTTTGACTTCAGGTGTTTTTCCTGAAATAGCTTTCTCTTTCTCTTCTTTTAACTCTACTTTTGTAGCTACAGTTTCATTAGCATGCTGTTCCTCAGTCGCTTGTAAGTCTGCAGGCGGATCAGTTTGTAACACTGTAGATACAGAGGATGGATCATCATTAGCTTCGTTTTCTGGTTTGCCCTCAGCAGGATCAACTGTGCCTGAGTTTTCTGCCTGAGCATCTCCTCCTTTCTCACCAGCATTAGCGTCTTGCGCCACTGACTGCTGCTCCACTGCTTCAGGATTGAGGTCAGACTCTGGTTGATTGGAACTCGAGTCTTTTGGCTCCTCAGGTTTTGAATCCTTTGCTGGACTTTCTAAGGCAGCACATTGTGGTGGGCTGCCATTTTGATTAGCAGAGCTGTCTGAGCTGTTCTCCTCATGAAGTGGAGGCAACGGACCCTGTCTCATTTGATTCTCAAGCTCTCTTTTACAAATAGGGCATTCCTCTTCAGATTCACCACTGAGATCTTGAAGAGTCTCTGTGTCATTAGGTCTCGATTGACCAGTGGACGCTCTGTTGCCATCTGCAGAGTCTTTCGATTGACGTAAAGTCTGACATATGTCCTCATAATCTGGAGGACTGGTAAGCGTAGAGGCATCTTGCATGGGCTGTCTATCCGCCCACGGCACCTCCGCTGCAGTGTTGTGCGTCGTTGGACTGAAGTCACAAAGTGGCGTCTCGATAGGCTCATCAGGCAGGTCTAGCTTAACTGTCCTGCCATCGTTGCTCCGTCTTCGGGAAAGATGTGCAACAACCCTGTATTCTCTGAATCCTGTCTCCCGGGGTGGGACTGGGAGTTCCTCTCTAAGCTGTTTGCTGAACGTTACTGACTTTGTTGCAGGTCTAGAGAAGGCGCTCTTCACTTCTCGGTATTCTGGGTCAACAGACCAGCTTACTGCACTGCGCCTAAGGCTGCTGGGCTTGTTGAGAGGTTCTGACGTCAGTCGGATTTTAATGCGCTCTGGAATTTGAACCGAACCATTTGGGACTTTATTGCTGGCAGTGCCAAGCTCTAAGATGTCTTTGTAGGCCTCATTGAGATCCTCTATGCACTTATCAACACTTTGCTGTTTGCTGATTTGCTGCTGTTGTTGATCTTGGATTTCTTTTTTCATGCTCTCCAGCTCTTTGACAGCATCCCACGGTCGCTGCGTGGCGGGTTTTATCAACAACTGTTCACTGCTCGCTGCTGGTTTGGCCTCCTCCACATTTCCTGAGGGTGGGACTGCTGGCTGCGGAGCTGTGCTCTTGTTCAGCTGGCTGGAGAAGGTGGAGGTCAGAGAGAAGGCGCTGTTGCTTGACAGCTTCAGGCTCTTAACTCCCTTGATAGGAAAACTGAAGGCAGTGCCTACTACAGCACTGCTGTCAGGTGCAACGTCAGTGCCAGGAGGAACGGGTTCTTGTTGTGCTTCCTTGTTTTCAGGGGCAGGTTTTCGAGCCTCCGGGCTTGTCTGTGTCTCCTGATCTCGATATTGGTTTGCAGGCCAAGTTCCTGATAACTTCAACTCTTTATAATGATTGATCTTAGGGGGTCTACATGGTAATTTCTTAAACATTTTGCTGCTCGCCCTACTACTTGTTTTGCTGCTTGCGAAGCTACCAGTTAGAGCCTGCAGCTCCGCTTCGGCTGAGGATGTGCTTTGGAGACTTTGGTTTGTTAGGTGGCCGGTTTTGTTGTCACTAGGACTGCCTGCTGGGTCCGGAGATTTTTCGTTGTTGTTATTCTGATCACGGATCGTCCCGGTGAGCTGCGGAGTAACGGGCACAGACACTAAACAAAAAATGGTTTCACTTAGTCTCTTTTTTAGATTTTTTGTTTTTTCTTTCTCCGGTGGTTCATGCTGTTCTACTTTTTTAACCTCAGTCACAGTTTCAGATACACCCTGGTCAGCCGGTTTACATGGGGGAGGTGGTGGTTTGCCAAGAAAAGATGAAGGAAAAATAATCGGACGACTTTGTTCAGGACCTACACTTTCACTCTTTTTAATACCCCTGTTGCACCATCGATTACTACTCTCGTTGTCACTTGGAGCGGTTTTGTTGGCTTCGGTATTGGGAGCTGGCCCCTGCTGGGGAGGAAAGGCACTATCATGTGTAGATTGTCCTAGAGTCTTAGCAAACTGAATCTCTTTGTTGATGTTGCGGAGCTTATCTAGGTCGGTGAGAGAATGTCCGCCAGGCCCTCCTGAGATTTGTTTCACTCTTGGGTCTTCAATGGATAACTGCCGAGCCTGAACCGGTTGTTCATCAGGCCCAGGTTGTACCAGTTTTCGATAGGACGCACTACGTTCTCCATAATGTCCCACCCATGAGCTGCTTCCCTGTCTTGAGAGCCATCTTCCAGGATCTGAGCTGGGCATCTGCAAAGCCTCTGCCCTCCATCTTAAATTTATCATTTCATGGCGATTGACTGAAACCGCTCTCGGAGGTGGGGCTCTTTTATACGACGGAGGTGGGATGTAGCCAGGAGGCTCCATTCCAGTGATGGCAGAATGTTGTGCGTAATAGTCTTGTCTCAGATCCCCACTCCTTGGATAATAGATAGATCTGTCTTTTTGTTTGGCACCCTGGTCTATAGCAAGCATTTCTGCGCTACCCCTTGTCTGCTGGTGTATCTCATATGAAGGAGGCTTTAAAGGCCTGCTAAACCTGGGCTTTGGTAAAAGTGCAACATGGCTGCTTGGACCAACATTCCTACCCCAACCATTTCTGCCACCACCATAAACATACCTACTATAGGGCCCAGAGAAAACAGTGCTATTAAACCTTTGCCTATCAGGTAGGCTTGGTCTTGATAGTATGAGATCTCTACAGTCTGTTCCATCAGGTGACAAAACTCTGGGGAGTGACTGAGACTTTGCTTTAGTTCTAGGATGAAAAAAACCCTCAGGTGTCCTTAGACGGTACTGGTCCTTAGCCCATCGTTCCCCATCGCCATCTGACAGTTGCCTTCCCATTCCCACAGCAGGCTTCCACTCCTCTGTCCCGAGGCTTTGGCACTTCCTCTCCCCAGTTACCCTTAGCTGACCAGGGCCTGCATCCGGGTCCCTTAGCCAGGAAATTTCCTCCCATAACTGCTGCGCTTGCCTCTCGGCCCGGTATTCCTCTGCTGTGATCAGGGCCTGTGGCCTCCATGCCCCAGCAGAGGCCCTCAGCTCCCTGCCATCAGCGTAGTCCAGAAGGATGCTGAAGTCCTGGCCTCGCCTCCTCCAATAGGAGATATCCCGCTCGTCATGGCTTAGTGGCTCTGAATAAGTCAAACTAGGAACATCATAGAACCTGTAAATACAAACAAAGCACAGAGGGAGAGTCTAGAGGACTGAATCCTGACTGACTTTGTCAGTTTATATGAATTTTTTCACTGGACTCCAGGAAAACTGTCAATCTCAGTAAAAATAGAAATGGATAAGATTCATTACATTTAAAGCTATAGCATGTAATTTAAATAAAATAAAAAAAAATCCCACATGTCGTGGCAGTATATTATGAGGCAGATAATCTGTGAAAAGATTAAACTTGTCCACTTTCTCCCTGAGCTGCTGTTGTCATCTTTAGAAATGCACTGCTTCTGGTTAAAAACAACCAATCAGAGCCAAGAGGAGGATCTTCTGCTATCAGAAGGAATCTGTAGCATAGCACAAGCATGACTGACAGCACTAAGACCCTCCTTCTGGCTCTGATTGGTTGTTTCTAGTTGGCACTGAGAGCACTGAAAGAAGACAGAGGAGCTTTATTTTTTCACAGATTTTTTGTCTCATACTATGTTGTCACAGCATAGTATGAGACAAATATGTAAAAAAAAAAAATTCATAAAAGTTACATACTGCAGCTTTAAATATAAAAAATGACATGTCCATGTCAGTCGAGAGGAAGCGTTTTGGCTTCGGCATTACTTGCTTTCCAACACAACTTAATCAAGAAGAGGCAGTTCGTATGAGACAGAACTGCTCAAGTCAGCAGTTTCAAAGTCCCTTGAAGGCATCATGAAATTGTGATGCTACTGCAAAACAATCTGCATATTAAATTGAGCTGACCTTATCTTGGAAAATGGTCATCTGGCCGGCGACTGGAGCTTTTAAAATCACTGCGAAACTATCCCATTACCTGATCTGATGTAAACACAAATCTCCCTTTATCCCTCTGTTTGTTTTATCTCAGACCTCACTTTGTAAAATGAAGCCTTGCGCCTTCAAGAAATGCACGATAAAGGGATTGTTTGTATGCTATGGAACAACATAAAAATCAAGTTTCTGCTTCTAAGATGTTAATCCTGCAAGAGATACATTTGGAGAAACTGAAAAGATGTTTCCTTTTTTATTTAAACATCATAAAATATCAAAACCTTTCCTGTAAACTTAGAAAATGCTCAACAAATAACATATTTCACACTTATTGTCACTCCTGGTGACAATATAAATGCCGTTTGTGAGGCAAGCATAATCTCAAGTGAGAGAAAATTGTTTATTTTCATTATTAAAAAAATATTAGCCTATGCACTCATATCTTCAGCTCTTTTTACAGATTTTCTACAAGATTTAGATCTGAAGAGCAAGAGGGCAGTGGGGAAAAAGTTGATTTTGTGTCTTATGAACCATTTCTGTCTTGATTTGATCATGTGCTTTCAATCATCACGTACTGGCAACTCTTTTTCAGTCTTCTGGTAGAAGTCAAAGCAATTTTATTTCCAAATTTTCTATGTAACCGGTAACAAACACTGGTAGCGGTAAGCTGACTTCCTGTTTGTTTGTGATGGTAGGACAAACAAACAGTTTCAGGTCAGTTACTAATTTCTTGAAACTATTTCCTGATTTCGAATTAAGCCGAAACATGTTCACACCTCTGGGTGATTAAAATTAAAAATATCTATCAATGCTTCAATCAAGAAGTTCTGATTTCCTAATCGATATCTTTCAAAAGTCAATAAAAGAACATTTATGAACTAGTTGTTAGTTTTATTTAAATGATTAAAAATTGGCATGCTAAAAATTATTTCTACCCTTTTCGATAATAATGGGAAAAATCTTTTAGGCAATACGAACATTCTTATCACTAGCTTTTTTATTATTATTTCACTTTTTTGATGAAGGCCTCTTGCCTTCACCCTAATCTCAACAAGACAAAGCGTTCCAAATGTCACGTCTTATTTATATTTTCCAGAAGTGATGGATGGATTATATACTTTTAAAAAATTCCCAACAAAGTAAAATTAGCCATACATTAACATGCTTCAATTAAACTTATTCAATATCATTGGGAATAGAGCAGCGATTTTGTTTAAAGCAAATATTACTTAACATTAGAGGATTTTACGCTAATAAATAAGTGTATTCAAGATAAAGTTTGATTTTTCTAAATATTTGAGTTCTACAGCAATCAACTACCATAAAAATTATAGCATGGAAAACTTTAATAATGACAGTATACATTTCTTGACAAATAAAAAAAGGAAAAATAAATAGAGATTAAAATTATTTGACCATTTTTCATGTTGCAGGCTTGCTCCTTTTAAGTGCAGTAAATGTGATGTTTTTCCAGATTGAGTGAGTAAACCTTTTAATTTAGTCGTTATGACCAGAATGACATTTTCTCCCACTCTTTATAAAATAAATCTAGTTTTTACCCTTTTATTCAGCTGCATTTTGGTTAAACATTTCTGCTCTTTCTCCAGCAATCCAGACAATTTAGCTTTTATGTTGTACAGCAGAGAAAACACATAAAGGTCATAACTCCCATCAGCACATTTAACCCATCCTTATGTCATTTTACTATAATTAAGCACCAAGTGTGGGCTTTTACTGCTCATTAAAGTTTAAATATAACAATCCAATCATCTGTATTTTCCCCACTGTAGCATATTCATTTTATAAAAAGAACACTGCATGGGCAGA
This sequence comes from Alfaro cultratus, assembly GCA_903066825.1. Lineage (NCBI taxonomy): Eukaryota > Metazoa > Chordata > Actinopteri > Cyprinodontiformes > Poeciliidae > Alfaro > Alfaro cultratus. The sequence continues at coordinate 61,275 of CAEFZX010010128.1, forward strand.
GCTCCATCAAATATCTGCACTGCACAAAACCAACTGTTAGTCAATGTAGTGAGCAGCAAAGTCAATGGATCATCCTCAGCAGCATATGCTACTGTATGGCTGAGGGGAGTCGCGTTGTGCACACTTGCCCAGCAACATGCTTACATCACAGAGCACGTGCTGGGTGGGATTCAGTGTGCCAGTGTTTACACTGGAGTGATTACGCGCCTGTCTTAAGGCATGTTCAGTCTTTGTGGGTTTTCTGGCAGACTAGTGCTGCTGTTTGCATCTGCAGAAGCCTTAAAAGCACCTTTTATATTCCCTCATATTCCAGCTGGAGATAAGTCGGCGGTGCTGCTGCAGCCAGTGTTCTGCAGCTCTGCAAGGAGGGGAAGAGAGCAGAAGAGAGAGGAAAAAAAACCCTGCGCAGTGCAGACTCAGTTTTGCATGCAACACTGAAGGGCCCCAGTGAGAAGAGAGCAGAGCAGAGGAGAGGAGGGAGTAAAAGGAGAAAGAAAAGGTAAAGGGGCGTGGCGGATTAAAAAAAAGAGAGGGAAAGGCACCAGTGTTGCCTATGACTGTGAATTTGGGATATTGTAGATATATAAAAACAAGAGGAGTAAATTTCCCCCAGAAAACTCAGAAATGCTGAGATTAATCACAGAAATTTTCGAGAAAAGGAGAGGAAATTTCTGAGTTTCAGAAGTTGAACATTTTTGTGAATTGTCGCAAATCTATAAATGCAGGTCATGAAATTTGATTGTATATATAATGATCATATGTGACACTATTAAAATGAGTTTCATTAGTATGACAGCATATTAGGGCCATCAGAGACTGAAAAAGAGGAGTACATTTTCACTGATTTTTTATTTTTTTTGGATTAATCTCAGAAATATTCGAGAAAAGTTGAAAATTTGCTAGAAAAAACTTTTTAAAAAAAACACGAAAATGATAAACTTTTGGAACTAAGAAATTTTCCTTTTTTTTCTCGAAAATTTCTTAGATCAATCTGAAAATTTCTGAATTTTTTTGGTGGAAATTTACTCCTTTCTTTATCTACAATAACTCTGTTATGCCGTCGTACATTAGATTTTGAAATTTGGGCCTTTTGAGGTGGAGGGTTGGGGTGGGGGAGTTGGGCGTGTTTTGCGTTGTGCTTGGACTGAAAACTGGATTGGAAACAGATCTGGCAACCCTGAAATTACTCACCCGCTATCAGTGGCGAGCGAATCGCCCAGGAGCTGCACATCACCAAGGATACCAATCCCAGCGTCTTTCCGCCGCAGGTTCCTCTCCCCGCTCTCGTCCATGGCGGGGTAGCCCTTCACCAGCGCCTGCCTGGTGCCGTAGATCCCCGTGATGGATGCCCCCCTCTCCGCCTCGTACCCGTTAAGTGTCCCCCGGCCGGCCCTGCTGTCCACCAGTTCTCGCTGGCAGTCGGCGGGACGCTTATCGTAAGGCGCGGCAGACGGAGGGCCGCTCTTGGGCAGTTTGTATCCATGCGAAATGAGGAGGTCCTCCACGCTGTACATGGCGGCGTCTCTCTCACTCCAGGACGGGAGGGCAAAGGTGGGTGTGTTGCCTTATGCGCAGTGCTGCTGGTGGAAGCTGGAGCACGGCTGCTCAGCAGAGGCCATCACTGGGGAGAGAACAGCGAGGCGACATGTATCAGAAAGCAGCTAAAGCTGTCACTTAGAAAATAATGTTTAAAGCTTTGAGCTAAACACTGCCTTCTGAAATTTAGAAATTAAGTGAAATGTACCTTTTATAGAAAATGTTTTTTCTTCATATATTAGTTAAAACTAACACCTTGTAGTGACAGTTTGTTATAAGACAGATAATCACTGAAAAGACCGGGTCTTAGCGCTGTCCATCAAACTCGTAAATGTGCTAAATGTGGAGAAACTACTCACTGTTACAGGAAAACTGCAGACATGATTGACAGCACTAAGACCCGCCTCCTGGCTCTGATTGGTTGTTTCCAGTTAGCATTTGATACTCTGGGAGAAGCTAGAGGAAGGAGCTCGATTTTTTTTTTTATTCACATTTTATCTCTCATTCTATACTGTCAGGACAAAGTGAAGGTTTAGTTTATGAGGTTTGTTAATATTTGGACATGCTAAAGAGGAAAGTAAAGTAAGAGCCACTTTTTTCCGTTCCAATATGATACAGATATTTGAAGTTTTGAATCAGCCGATACAAAAAATAGTGCTGAATAGACATAAAACATAACTTTTTTAAAATCACAGACATAAATGCACTGAATTACATATTTATTTGATAACTCTGCAGCACTAGAGCACACCAAAATATCATTAATTTGAAATATGAACAGAATTTCAACATGACGTGCTTCTTTTGTAGTTCTTACACATCTCAACTGCTGCTATGTTTCTTACAGCTTCAAGTTACAAAGGTGCACATTAATGAATCTGAAAGTCCGTTCTCCAAAATCTGGATGTTGAAAAACGTGTGAGCCGCGCCCTGGACTCCTGTGAAAGAGTCATTTCATCCACTTTAAAGAACCGCAGGACCATCTTTTAACATCAGTGAGAATGCAGAATAATGTAACATCATTACTGGCTTCAGGCCATTTTAGGATTTTACAAATAGTTCTTTTTTTACCATTTTTTTTTTCTCCAAAGAGCGCTAGTGGCTTGTATTTTTTGTGACGGTGGGAGGGAGAGGGGGAGGACATGCGGCGAGGGTCGCCGGGACCGGGAGTTGAACCCGCGACATCCGTGTTGAGGACTAAGGCCTCCAAGCGTGGGGCGTGCTAAACCCCTGTGCCACCACAGCACGCCCACAAATAGTTTTAAAGACATGGGCTCAGTTAACTTGAACAAATGTTTACCAGACCAGAAGAGTTTCTTTAAAAAAAAAGAGAGCGAGATTGAGAGGCTGTTCCCACTTTACAAACAGTTTAACAAGCTTAATGTAAAATTTCACATTTTTATATTTTAGATTTGAAAGTTTGCTAAAAGGAATCATAAATTTTGAGATTGATCTAAAAATGTTCTATAATAAATTGAAACTTCTCAGATTTGAAAGAACTCTGAGAATCCACACTTTCAGAATTTGTAAATAACTCAAAACGCCTCCAGTAAACATGTTCATGGTTTTGTCATGGACATTCACATTCAGGACAAATGAATGAAAAGTAGATTTTAAACAAACCTTCCAGAGTTCGGAGTTTGATCAACTCTGAACTTTTTTATCTACTTTTCTACAAAAAGACCAAAAAGACAAAACAAAAACTTTGTGGCATCTCTTAATCTGTCCAACAGAGATAAAAACAAAAAATAATGCAATTTTTAGTGTCTCTCTAAATTCGTGGAACTATTTCCTTTGCAAAGAAAAAAAAGGAATATACACATAGACCCATTTTTTAATTTTAGAAAACTCCTATTTATACATTTACATCCACAAATCAACCAATAATATATCTACCATCATAAGATTTAATACAAATCAGCATAAATTGGTTCAAGAATACACAAAACAATCCAAATATTTCTCTGTTTAGTAGCAGACATGCGATTCAGATGCGTCAGTGCTGCAAAAAGGCCAGAAAAAAAAGACAAATGATGTTTTATGAACCCCGTGTTTGCTAAGTACCTGCTAGTGTGTTCGTCTGCTTGTGTGTTGATTTATGAATGCACGGGCCGCCCTGCCTGTCTGATATATTAATTAGTGGCCATAACAGTGTGTCCTGCCTGGAGATGACAGCGGATGTCTTATGAACCTGAAACACATTAATCAATGGCTTTGCTCACATAAGCATTTTTGGATAGTGACATCATTTCAATTATGTTCACAGAAATGCAACACAAAGCAGTGAAGGTTAATGTCAAAGTTTACAAAATGTAGGCAAATACTTTATTTAGTTTATAACAACCAACAGAAACGGCTTTCATTCAAACTGCGTCAATTAAACCACAGCTGAATTGGTTTTACACTTTCCCTCCCAGCAGCAGGTCAAATTGCACTAAAATGATCAACATTTTTTTTTAGGATTTCTTCAGACTTCAGCTGCTTTTCCACTTGGTTTTTATCCTGATCCTTGTAGAATTATAAATATCTTAAATTTAATAGCATTTTTCATGTCTAAATGAATGAGGAAAAGCAGCAAAAGTCCAAATTTAAACCTTCACAATGCCAGAATAAAATGCTGCCTAACATCCTTTTACAAACACAAGATGTTGTCCCCTTCTCACGGTTTATTACTCAAAGGCTGCTTCTATTCAAGAATGTCATAAATTATGACGTTTTACGTTTTTGCATCTGATCATATTAGTGAACTTTTGTCACCAAACTCCTTTTGCCCAATACCCATTTATAAACACATCAATTTGTTAACTTTCTTCAGATACTAATCACACTTTATTGCAGAAAGCACTTCTTATTTTACCTGCCTGTTTTCTGGACTGAGAAGACGAGACGGTACCTGGAGAAATGTAAGCAGAGCGAGCTGCGCTTTCTGCTTTACCATCATTGCTGCATTATTGTGTAATCCAAGAAGCAGAAACCCAATAATGAGATAAATTAATAATGTTTGCTCACTTTATATAAATTGATGTCAGTTCAGCTAACGTTTACACTTATAATGTTTAAGAAAATTAAACTGAGTGGGTTTTTCTGGCAGAAAATGAAAATAAATCACATACGTCAGCTTCAATGTACAATTTTATTAATTCAAGCCATTAAAATAAGGGTTAAGTAGTTAAAATAAACATCACTCCCTAAAAAGACCCTCACAATTTATGATTAATGATTCACATTATTGCATTTTTTATGGATTTTTATTCATTTTTCTCACTACATTGTTGAAGATTCACCAATCTGTGACATATGGGCCTAATTAGTGTGTCAAAAACAAGAAGAAAGTTTAAAATAATTAAATCTACATTAAACATTTGCTTTTTTAATGCAATAAAATATATCCCTTCATCAACTGTAAATTACAGAAAATTGTTACAGTGTATCAACTTTACACGCTCTACTTTATATAATTAATCTGAATAAGAGCACAGAGAAAATGTTTTACTGCAGGTAATGTATTTTATTCAAAATGATAAAGCATATTAGGGTTTAAACTAAGTTGCATTTTGCAAAAATGTCACCAAAACCAGATCATTTCCAACATTATAAAACATTTCTGCAGCTAAATGATAACCAAGAAACACATTTATACAAGCAGTGGTAGTTTTGATATTTCATTTTATATTTAACTTTTATTTTACTACTATATAAACCCATTGAGATTAAAAACCTGGAGTCCTGGACAAGAGGCAGCAATGAACAAATATATGACCAAAATGGCCGACGTTCCAGTACAACATTAATAGTCAAAAAATGTAATTGTTAGATTCCTATTTGGAACTAAATGAAACAGAGATTTATTTATTTTTTTTACATTTTTATTCTGAGATCCAATCATTTTTGCGTCACCTCTGGTTAAAATATACACATTTCCATTTCATGGATCAAGCATTTGTGGAGTTTTTGTGGAATCTAACTATAAATTATTTGTAGAAAATAATTATTCACAATTTTTTTTTTTCATACAGCATATAAAATATTCAAAATAAATGCGCTTGGGAAGAACATAGGAACAATTCAACTTGATATTGGCTGGCATTTGCAAAGCAGCCAATCTAGGACTGTGATTTATCTACTTTAGCGCTGATTAGTTGTACTTCCAAAAGATAAGGAAGACTGTAGATATTAGTTCCTGCGGTAGTGCTTAAACAGTTTCCACTCTGCATAATAATGGGTATAAAAGTATATTTGGTGTTTGAACTATAAAACTGGGTAACATTTTCAGAGGGAATATCAAGTAATTGTGGATTTTAGCTATTCGTGGGAGGTTGAGGTCCACTGTAAATATGATTATTCTGCACTGAAAATAGATTCATTTAAACACAGTTTCAGATTTATGTATTTATAAACACAAAAAGAGAGCATGTGCAACAACAAGATCACATTTGATTGAGACAACTGCAAAAAACCGGGCTGACTTATTCTCCAAAACGCCAATTTGATTTGTGAAACCTTTAATATGCTTGTGAAAACGAAACAATGGATATCGGGTGCAGAGAAAAGGACTCGCCCAGAGCGCTGCTCATGCAGAAACCGCCTCTAAAATCAAACAAATGACCTAAAGCAGAGTCAAATCTAATTTACTTTACCATGAATCCCTCAAAATGTCTGAAATATGTATAAAAATGGCATTTAGATGATTTTTCCTCTCATCTTGACCTTACAGTGACCTTAACATTTGTCAACCCGTAACTTTGTCCACTTGGCAGTTCAGAGTTGACCCAGAGTGGGAGTTCACACACATACTGTTTGCTAAGCATTTTCCTCTGCAAGGTTTAATATCAGCCAATTGTCTTGGGCTAATTAATACAGTCCAGATGTATATGTATATATATGAAGCTCAGCAGAAAAATCCCTACTGACCATTTTTCCAAGGACAGCACATGTGAGAAAAATGGTTAACGATTAACGGCTTTGTAAACGCCTCTTCAAAACCACAAACCACACAAGCTGCACCCAAAACTACATAAAAGCATCCTCAAATCAAAACTTCTAAGTCTTCTAAAACTATTCCTGCTTGCTAAAGTGGAGCTAGTAAGGAGTTTGGAAAATGCAGCAAACACATCAACGTGGATCGTTTGTGGGGGAGGAGGGGGTTTGAAATCCAAAAGCAGGGATGATCAATAACTGAAGAAGAGTAGAGGAGCAGAAGCAAAGAAAAGAAAAAAACGACACACAGTGGCTATTTTTTTGACAAGGTCACAGCGTCAAATGATTGCAGCGGAAATATGGCACATGAGCCTCTTTTTGCATAGCAACAACAAAACTACCAGGAGTAACCACAACACAAGTCGTCTCTCCACATGGACGAGGAGGGACGGCTCTGAGGAGAAAGACGGGAAAGTTCTGCGTTTTGGTGGAGGACAAAACACAAAGTGTAAAACTCTGCAGCTTGAATCATTTAGAGGCTAATTAGTGACATTAAGTTCTTATTATACACTTCCACTTACAACTTAAAATGAGACAGAACTTTATTAAGTATTAATGTGGATAAATTGGATTTTAACTTAAAATTTCCATTTTTTTTATTTTTATTTTTTTTAATTGGCTGGAGGCAGCCATTCCAGACAGGAGAAGATATCCAGGCCTGGAGGGCTGCATGCACAGGTAGGGGCCACTGTAACACATCAGCACTAGCAGGCAGCACCACCCTAACAGCTAAGGGAGTGTACCTCCATCCTACCCAGTGACAGGCAGAGAGCAGAGCAGATCATAAAAATAAACTGCCTCTGCAAACTCATTCAAAGCACAAGTTATTAATTAGGAGCAAAAAAAAGCCATCCCTCCTCTGGATAAGTCACTGTTGCTATGAATGAATGATGAACTGAAATAGATCCGTTGTATCATAGCCCAGTTATCAATAAAACATCACTGTTGTGATTGATACATCATGCATTATAGATACAGCATGACCCAGCTTCCCCACAGCCTGCTGCAGCGAAGCCTGCATGAAAACTGACAGCTTGGTAGATTATATTTTTAAATCGCCAGCCCAACACCTGCAGGTACATCTCCAGCAGCTACACGCCCTCTAAGTTGAAAACGTTTGACGAGAAATTCTAACCCCGGTGCAAGAAAAAAAAAAAAAAAAAAAGCCGATCCTTCCTCCCACCCCGCACCCTCCTCCAATAAATAAACGCAGAAAAGCTGGATGAGGGCGCGCACCATCCCCGCCTCGCCGCCACCAGCAGCAGCAGCAGCGGCGGCGGCTCATCTGTCGACAGAAGAGCATTTTGAGGCGTGTGCAAGTTGCCGTGGTTTTGCAGATGCGTCCTCGCTGCTTACTGTGTTTACCAAGCCTAAATCGTGGAGGCTACGTGAGCCACACGCACACAAGGAGAAATAATAACACCAAGCAACAGCAACATCCCATTCCTTGGGAAGGAGCGGTAGAAATCGCAAGCCGCACGTTGCAAAGGCGAGGAATAAAAAAAAAAAAAAAAAAAAAAAAAAAGGGCGTAGCGGCGGACGGAGCATACCTGGGAGGATGTTCGGCGTCGCAGTTCCCCTGCGCCCAGCTTCTGCTGCTGAGACTGAGCACTGCACAGAGCCTGAGCCGAGCATGCCTATTGGTAGGCAGAGACGCGCTGGTTGCTGGCTGCCTGGACTGGGCGCTCCTCACTATACAGCTGAGGTGGGGTGGGCGCCTCACATGCAGGGATGTCGGAATGGTTTCTTCCAAACTGTTTCCCCCCCTAACTTTACCTTTTTTTCATAGCAACAGTAATTTTCAGCCCCTCACACTCATTCAGCCTCTACTGCTGACTTCATTGGTAATTACTTCTACTTTTAGTTCGTTTTTTTTTCTTCACCACCTGACAGATTTCTTTCCTCACATAATTCTCATTAACATCTGTATGCACCCAATTCTATTCTGCAAGATTTAGTTGTGCAGCGCAGCAGCAAGCAGCAGCACCACACCCTTTGGTGATGTTGATGACTCGTCACTGTGTGTGTCCCCCACCTCCCATCCAATGCCAGGACAGCTTGGCTAATTAAAAGTGCTGGGCTCGGGCCTCACTGTGCCAGCCATGGCATGCAGCACCAAAAGGGATCCCTCATTTGGAGGAAGATGCATCCGGAACTATGTGTAAGTGAGAGTCGTAAACTTTCTCTGTAGTTCAGTCTATTTTTTTCTTATAAAATGTCACTATGTCATGATAGTGTAGTATGAGACAGATTATATGTAAAAAGCTTCTCTGCCTTCTACCAGTGATAAATAGAAACAACCAATCAGAAGCAAGAGGCGGGACTTAGCGATGTCCATGCTAAGGCCAGTTAGCATGACTGCCAATAACAACGGATAATTCAAATTCAAAACTACTTTTTAGAACCCAAAGGTAAATTAAATGTTCTTGTAACTCATATTAAGTCACATTCTTCTGCAGATATTGTAGATGATAATGGCTGTTTCTACAAGAGCTGTTGAAAGAGCTCTTGTAGCAGTCTGTATTACAGCAAATCTAAAGACGTTTCTGACCGAAGACACTCTGCTTTCCCAAGACAGTCTCATGCAGAGGATGGTCAGGGTTGTCCATAATTTTCTTGGTTTTATGAAGAATCCTAAATGCTTTTTCTGTAACAGTGAACTGTTTCTCCATCATTAGCACATTTAGCAACATGTACAGGAGGATGATTGACAGCGCTAAGACCCTCCTGGCTCTGATTAGTTGTTTTTGGTCGAGAGCTGTGCATTTCTTCAGACCTCAATAGCAGCTCAACGAGGAGGTAGAGAATATTGATCTTTTCACAGATTATCTGTCTCATATTATACTATCAAGACATGGCGACAGTTTGAATAAGTATGGAAAAAAAACAGTTTTTAATAAAAGTTACATACTGCAGGTTTGAAGTATCATGATGCACCTTCCTACTACAGTCATAACACTAATCTGAAGCTAGATTTAATTGGTCTCCAACGCCACAACACGTCCATAGTGCCCTTGAATTTTTGTATCCTTACTTCCATTTAAACAAAGCATCTTTCTCAAAACGTTTTGCAGTAAGGGATGTACTTGATTTCAACGCTGACCCTAAATGCATCTGTTCATATATGAGAGTTAGTATTCACAGCATTTCACTTTTTCCACATCTTATGTTACAGCCTTGTTCCTTATTGTCTTGTTTTAATCTTTTTCTTCAAATGTATGTTTGCAAATTTATTAAAAATAGGAATCCAAGAAATCACATTAACTGTAAGTATTCAGAGCTTTTGTTAAAGGGGCAGTATTATATAAAATAAATTTTTTGAACTTTACATTATGTTTTAATATTATTATCTAATCTAAAACATATCTGGAGTGTTGCTTTGATTCTTTCATGCATGTCTGAAAAATTATTTAATCTCCATGGCAACCATTCAGCTGTGCAAGACGCTTGGGAGGACTTAGCTCCGCCTTCGAGATGCAGCTCCTCCTCTAAGCTGCAGTTTCTGAGCTTCTGCCCCACAAAGCAGCAAGCACTCAGCTCCTTCAGACTAGCCAGCAGCAATTAGCAAACACCTGGTGGAACTGCGCATCTGCTGAGCTCATTATACAATCTACTTCTCAGTGAAACACTGGTAAAACATTGTTAAAGGGTTAATAGAGGAGCCATGTAGTGATGACTCTCATCTCCATCAGGTTGGACTGTGGTCAGAAAACTATTTTGTCTCAATTCACCAGATTGAGGCCAAACATATTTAAAGAAGAATAGACAAACTCTTCTCTATTCTGTGCAACGCACAGGAAGAGGCTTGCAGCTGCAGTGAAAACTAAAATGTCTGAACAGGTCTTAATACTAACACAAACATCCTTTTTCAGTGTAAATTAGGAAATCGTGTACAGTATAATTTGTCACTTTCCAGTTTTGCCCCATATTGTGTTATGAAATTCCATTAAAACAATTAGAAAGTTTGTGTTTGTGACACGACAAAATGTGGAAGAAGTTGAAGGATTATGAATAGGTTTGCAAGGCTCAGTAAAAATAACTTTCACTCTATGTTCCTGGAGATGATAGATTGTAAGGTTACAGCATGTGGGAGTCTCTTTTTTTCTTTTCCTGACTTTTTATCTATGAAGGATGTAGATACAGAATATAAAATGTCTCAAAAAATATGTAGAGAGCTCTTTATTAGTAAAATCATCTCCAAATTTGTGACATGTTGAAGTTTTTCCGCCTCTGACATCTTCTTTTAATTAACAACACTTCTCTGTGACATATAAACTGTTTTATTTGCATTTATATTTCAGCAGAAAATCTCATTTTTATTTAATTTTTTGATGTGTAGATGCCTTGTAAGAAATGTTCTGCAGTTTGTGGTTAAGAAAAATGAACCAATGGAGTAATGCAAAATGAGTGCTGCACTGGCTGGTCTCATTCCTTTATCAGCTCTGCTCCACTTCACCAGGAACTGGCTGCCTTTTCCTTTAACTCTTCACTGCTTTCAAAGTACTCTAAAAATCAGCAGCAGACAGCTAAAAAAAGCAGCTGCAAGCAACTTTTAATATCAAATATAATACATAAGAATATTTATTTCTTCTGCACACTGATGTGATTTTTTTTCTAACACGTTTTGTCTTCCAACAATCATGTTTTGCTCCACAAAAAAGTCTGCAAGTATCACTTCCTCCTCCTTCTTTATCAGCACAAAATATATTCAAAATGAGAGTTAAGTAAATCTCAATATTAAACAGTTTAATGCTATTTATTTGCCAATTAAGCAATAGAATGCATAATTTTAAGAATATGTATTCTTAAAATGCATATTTGGTCTTGAGGCAACAATTTATCATCATGGAGAAAAAAAACATATGTTGCTTTGAAGTGACAGAGAGAGAGAGAGAGAGAGAGAAAGAGAGAGAGAGAGAGAGAGAGAGAGAGAATCAATATGGAAACAAGAACAGTCAGTATTGTGTGTTTATGTTCAAAGACATACCAGTAATCATCATTTTTTCCTTTCAACTTTTGAGTTTAACACAGATAAATATAACTTTGGCTGATGTCAGATGGATGTTTCACATCATGCTGTTAGTAAAGCCTTTCGGTAAATGATCATTGTTTTTAAATGATACAAGTGAGTAAATTCTGATTCATTGACTGTTTTTGTATGGAGTCAAAAATATGTTGGATATCAACCTTTGATTTTATCTTTCCTGACTATCATGACTTCCTTCCATCAAGATCAACTTAAGTTTAGGCTTAGCAAGCATCCATCTTAAACTAAAATAAAAACCATTAAAATATTAATTACAGCTTGGGAATTGGACTTGGAGTCCAATTCTTGGTGTAGTTGAAAACTAGAGTTGGATAGTAAGTACTTACATTTACTTCAGTAACCTTTTGGAAAAATTGCCCTTTTATGAGTATTTTTACTACACTGAACTTTTACTTCAGTAATATTATCATAAAGTATCACTACTCTTACTTGAGTAAAATTTCTGGATGCTTTGTGAAAAGTGATTTTGATTTTCTTTTTTTTTGCCTGATTTTATTGTTTAAAAATTGTTTTTGTCACGACTTGAATCACTTTTTTTTCTTTCTTTCTTTCTTTCTTTCTTTATTTTATTTTATTTTTTTACCAAAATCTGTTTTACTCTTAGGTAATTACTTGCACAGCTACAAACATGTTTTAAGCAAAAAGTCCTCTCACACACAGATACCAGTTTTTGCTAGTTTCATAAGTTTCATATTGGAAGAAATTGATTTGTATTTTTTCCCATCTGGTTGTATTTTTTAAATATCAAATTTTAATATTTTGATCATTTACTCAGTACTTGACTTTTTACCAAATGTCCAAATGTTTTTGTTGTTGTTGTTGTTTAATGGCTACTTTTTATTTTTATTATTGCTCTTACTTGAGTACAGTTTTTGGATACTCACCTCTGCTGAAAACAAACAGAGAGATAAATAAAGTTTTCATTTGTTTATCAATCTGAAAGGAAACTTTTGTTGTGGCATTTCATTTTTGCTGCAGATGGAAGAAAAATGGTCTGACTCTTGATGTCAAGGGCATTTATTGTTCTCCTCATGAAGGTGACTCCTGAGCCTCATTACCTTCATCATGATCTGTTCACACACAGACATCTAAAACATAGACAAACACATTTAGAAACACAAACACACGCTATCTGCCCTCTCGCTGTCCCCAGCCTCTGTTGCCTAGGACACAGATGTGATGGCGATGGGGACCCCATCCCATTACACGTCAAAGAGGCTGTGCGAGTGGCTGCAGGAGAATGCGCGGAGTCTCTACCGCCCTCTTGTGGCCACAGCGGAGATTGTGTTTTCTTTAAGCCAAGATTCTGCCTGGTAACCCAATATGCTGACTTTTCTGGAAGCAGACAGCCAGCCATGAATTTCTAATGAAATACCTCACTCCGTGAAGCCTCACAGGAGACAGAGATGAAAAGTTCAACATGAATAATCACTTACGAGATCAGAGAGGAAGTTTACGACACCATTAGTACGCTTTATGTTTGGCTAAATTATTTCACAGCCACAGCAAGTTAATATCTCTGCTCTGGTTTTAAAGAATTAATGCTATTTCATCCACCATGTTCTCTATTACTTCTAACCTTTAAATATGATATGCACTGTATATGACAACAATGCATGGCTCAGATTAATGCACATGACATCATAAAGCCTGTGATTATTGTTGACTCAGCTTCAGCAGCAATAGACTTTATGGGATACTTTCTGTAGCTCATCATTTACATACAATGAGTTATTCTGGTACTGTTCCAAATATTTTTACGTTAACTTATGGTATTGATAAATAAAGAAACGTAAATTGTGTTGCTAGTTCTACATGTTTTTGAGAAATCTTCATTAAAGAAATTGAACCAAGAGAAAGTATTATTCAGAAAAAAATTCATTTGCTTTCATTCTATTGATAAAATCAAATTTCAAGGCTACTTTTTTCTTGTGGAGCTAATTTCAGGTTGAAATATTCTTTTACATGCCAAAAATGCTTAGAGAGCAGTGGCGCCCCTAATGAGGGGCAGAAGGGGGACATGGCTCCTCTTGAAACTCTCTGGCCACCTCAAAAAATCATGTTCATGTTATAGGAAGGCAAGCAGAGTCATCTTCTTAAATGAAGACAGAAATGTAAAACCCAATAAATAAATATGTAATAAATAAATAAAATTAGATGGCCCCCTAAATTTTTTGGGGGGGCCACATTTTCAAATTGGACAGGGCTCCGTTTGAAAATGTTAATTCACTGCAGCATCTATGCTCATGTAGCACTGATGTTAATAATAAAAACTGGCTTTGTAATTATTTTTTTTTCTTAGGTAGTTTATTTCCTATATTATTTTTAAATTTTTCTATGAAAAGCAGATGACTAAACATATATAAATAAAGGTGTAGTACTCCATTTAATCAAGACAATACAATATAACGTATGCACCAATATATCAAGTATACCCAACATATTTTTCAATATTTATTCATGAATTTATTTTGATATTGTCTTGTTTTTATTTACTTTGGGATTTTTGGAGGCGATTTGTTATAAAGTTTTCTTGTCATTTTGCAAAATGAAAAATACACAGTAAAATGTAGATGACAAACATAAACAATTTTTTCTCCATCATATGAGGCAGCTGTGGCTCGTTGTTGAGAAATGCTTATTTGGTAACAAACCAGTTACAATTTCAAAGAGACAAAACAAAATATATGACCCTTTAAATTTTAAGGATTTCCTTCCATCTGCAGCCTTAGTAAAGCTAAGTTTGTACAGTTCCCATACGAAGCAAATATCTCCATAGAGAAAATAAAATCTACAACATGGTCTCTGGAATATAGTGTAGTTTATTCATTCTAATCGATGTGCTATTTAAATATTAAAAACATCAAGTAAAAACAGCCATATATATATATCCACACACACATATATATATTTATATATATATGTGTGTGTATGTATGTACAGCAGCAGAAGCAGGAATTTGGGCAGAACTGAGCAGGGCATTGTTGTGCTTTTAGATTATACATGGCTGAAACCAACAAAAATCAAAGAAATATAGAAGGCAGCAATACAAAATACAGCCTAATATTCTCCAGGGCTCTTCCAAAAAGAATAAAAGGTTTGAAGAAGACTTTAATTTGAAGAAGTTAATAAAAATTTTAAGAAGACTTTCAGAAATACATTCCAGAAATTTCTAGAATACTTCAGAATATACAAGCTTCTTTAATGCCATTTATACATTACTTTTCTGACATTTCTAGGTTAATTCACCTTAATATCCAGGTTATGTTTCTGTAATTTACAGGCTACCTATCTTTAAAGACTTAAAGAGCAATTTTCTGGTTATCAAAGATCAGTTTCTCGAATTTTCTTAAAATTTTTTGTTTTTATATTTTACCTCAGTGAAGTTTACAAGTTACTATCTGCAACTCAATTACTCTAAAAAAATACAGGTTATTTTTCCTCGCGGATCTAAATTTTGGCAATTTATGGGTTGATTTTCTAAAATATACAGATTAATTTCTCAGGAATTTTTTTATTTGCTTTCTGGAACTAACAGAAGACTTTCCTGAAACTTTTTTGGACCTTGCAGGCTACGGTCCAATTTAAAGCAGTTCCAGTAGGTGAACGGTAAATCAGCCAGTAAGTTTTATAAAAATAACCTGTACTTTTTAGAAAATAACCTCTAAATTCTGGGAAAGTATGGACTGCATGATATATTGTTACCAAAGCAATAACCTTGTGAAGCAGCATCATATTGACCTTTTTCTAAAAGGTTTCATATTCTCTGTTTACAATAATGTGAGTAAAGATATAAATGTCAATAAATGTTGTTAAATAATGTCACCCTTTTGTTTATATCAGGGGATAAAATACAGCATTAATGTCCACCTATATATTTTTGTTCAACAAAAGTGATCCTAGATAACTTACTAGCACCAAATGAAAGTTTCTATCCAAATAAAACCAAAAATGTGTAATTAACTGTGCAAGATTTCTAACTGATTTATAATAATCCTTAATCTGTGCGTCTAGAAAAGTTTGTTTGTATTTCTATATTTTCTAAAACTGCACCTTAGAGTAAAGCATCTATGCACTGTATTTATTTTAAACGGTAATAATCAATATATTTAACTTTTCATGTGAAACAACCATCAGTCGGGCGAAAAGGAAAAACAAAACAAAAAAACTAATTACTGTCTGTGCAACATTCTTTCTGTCCACAGGATGGACTGCTGTTCAACCCACCTGAAGCATAGTATTGTCATTTTAAAGTAGATATAGGCAAGGGTGATCAGAGCAAATACAACAAAATCAGATATGCACATTGAGTACACTTATAACAAATAAAAGACAAATATTAAAAAATATTTTTTTATAAGGTAACACAAGATTGTGGCATTTACTGTGGGATCTGTGGGTGTGTTGAAACTACTGATCTGCCTTAAAAGAGTCTTTAACACACAACTATGATGATGTGGCGATATACTGAAGGTTCTTTGTAAACATTCTCTGTTCTAGGCCTCTGTTTCCGATTGATCGGTGGTGACGTTGCCGTTCAACTCGCCCAAAGCTGATTGCTCCTGGATGTCCGTCATCTCCCCGACGGTGAAGATGGGTTCCCCCACCTTGCTATGGGCCGAGCCACTGTCCGGCTGCTTGGTGGCTTGTTCGGCCAGCGTTGGCTCTTCGTCCAGCCTGCTGGAGATGGACCAGTAGAGGTGAGCGTCCAGTCTGGCCGCGGCCAACGCCAGCTCCCGTGCTGAGCAGGACGGCGTGTCCACCTTGGTGGGTGTAAGGGCAGATAAATTAGTTGAATCTGATCTTTTTATACTTCCATTTGGGTTTCTACTACTTCTCAAAAGAGCCCAGTAAATTTGCCAAGAAAGAGTTTTCATCTACCCTCATGTTCTCATTTGTTCTCATCGAACAAAAGGACAGCACCTCCCATGATAGTTGCAGTCTCAGGCACCTGTCTACCCATGTCTAATGTTGTTCATTTGTCTTTTATTGTTCTTTGAATGGGCTGTACTGAAGCTAATTTTGTTGCGCTTTCTGTACAGTGACAATAAAAGCTGATTCGGATTCTGAAGTTTATTGTTTTTGGGGTGTGGAAAATGAGCCGATTCAAAAACCTCTGGAATGTAACGTCAAAAATTAGCAGGTTCTGCCCCTTACCTAGCAACCCTAGCCAAGCATCCCGTTACCTAGCAACCTCTGTGAATTCCAGTCCGTCACCTAGCAACCCAGGCTAAGCTCCAGCACAATTGCTCAGCTAGTCTACTGGAAAAGACAGGTGTTTTGTTATTAACTTGTTAAAATAATAACAATAATAATTATTATTTATTTAATTTCCCTTTGGGACCAATAAAGTATTTTTGAATTAAATTACCATTCAGAAACTTGTTGGTTTCTGAATGGTATGCTCAGTATGCTCTACTAATGCTTTTCAAAGATGTATGGTTGTGTAATTGCAGGTCCATTTGCAGCCATTTTGAGTGTAAACGACGAGTTGGTGGGCGTGGCCAGCAGAATTGCCCACTATTTGCAGGCGGTTGTAGTTTCTAACTCCAGTGAAACCTGGGGCTCCACTGTAGTGGGGTAAAAATGGGTTAAAAGCTCAAAGTACAAATAAGAAATCTTTAAACTGTAATATGAATATAGTTGAAAGAAGGATGACTCAGACTGGAAAATATGAACAAAGCCTTCTGTAAAGCTTGTCCATCATATCATAATTTGAGTTTAACGGCTTGCCACAGTTTTAACAATGGAGTTGCCAGGGAAACTCTCTCCTGGAGGCGAGCAAGAGGCATCCTAATTAGATGGTCAAACCACATCATCAGACTCCATTCAATGCAGCTTCAGCTTTTCTCCAGTCTCACTTCATCTGAAAACAACCCAAACTTCCTAAGAAAGAAAACTGATTTCAGATACAGGAACTGTTTTGATTTCTGGTTATGAACCACATATCATTTATCAGTTTTACTTTACTAAACCTCTCAAGTTGCAAAAATACAAACATTTTTCTTTATTTCAAGGAGCTAAGCTCAAATTTAAGACTTGACAGATTTTTGTGGAAAAACAGCTGCTCTAGTGGTATCATAGCACTTAATTTACTCAAACTCCCTTCCTATTCAGTGACTTTGAGGTGTAAAAATTGGTTTGAGTTCCTACATTTCCCAGCATGCCATTCAGTAACCCCACGAGAGTGAGAGAAGTTAGCATTGTGTGTAGGTGGGGGCAAGAACAGAACTGAGAGAGAGTTTTTATTCACCAGAATTTTGTGTTTTTCAGTTGCTTGAAATAACTGTTAAGGCAACCAAAAGCTAACATTTTATCTGCTTTCTATAAAATAGGCCAAAATATAAGTAAATTGATTCAAAATAATCAGAAAATAATTAAGAATTTTAATGTTATCTTTGTGGAAAAGCTACCTCAAATGTGTGATGAAAGGCTCCGTAGTCGATGTCAAAGAAGCCCTCCGCCAGCAACATCATGGGGCTGAACCTGTGACCCCACAACACCTCCTCCGCCAGGTAGGAGCTCCGCGCCTGGCATGTCATCCCTGCACACATAAAACACGCTTATGAGGTACTTCTGATGGTGAGAAGGATTTAAATAAACAGGCTTGCAAAGAAGTGACATCTTTCTTTGAAAGACAAAGAATGCCCCCTGACCAAATGGTTAGATGAGCTGAATTATTTTGAAAACCACTCTGGTTATTCAGAATGTTGAGTGAATCTTCATTAGTGTAGACAAAGCATCTGCATAAGATAGCATGAGATTAGGCAATGTAACCTTTTGGTCATTTCTGATGCTGTGATCTATTGTGTTACTGATTTGCAATCGTCAATCTTGAAGTTGTGAATTTTTTAATACAAAGCAGACGCACATTATGTGAAGGAAAAATTAATTTCAACCATGTCTCACCGGTGGCCTCCACCATTCCTTCCAGAATGACCACAATCTCGAAATCCTCCTTCTCCAGCTGGGCCTGCGACATGTCCCAGAAGGCCGAGCGCGCGTCGATTTCATGGGAGATCACCAGCGGAGAGACGAGGAAGAGGCGGTCATCGCCCGTCTCAAAGCCCACGCTGATGTCTGTTTGGTCCAAAGGGATGAACTCACCTGCAGGAAACAAAAACATCTAGTATCCAAACAAGACGCAACAAAATAGCAATTTTTTGCAAATATGTTTCCATTTTGTGCTTTATTCTTCTTGTTTTACCCTCTTGAGTCTGCTTGGACTTGATTAGTTTGGCCCTCATGTTGGCCCCAACAATGTGAGAACTCCGAAGGTCGCCCACCCTGAACATCAGGCAGAGCTTGTCGTCTCTCAGAGAGATGACGGCATGCTTGGAGAACACCAGCGTCTCGGCTCGTTTATTAGGCTGGGAGATCTTCACGAACATGCAGCCGACCTACACAGAAAGGAAACAGGAAGAAGCAAGCACAACCTGCGGTCAGAATCCCAAACAAAACAAAAAGAATTGAACAAAAAAAGGACCCAGAGGGTATTTTCATCAGCTGGAAAAGCGGAGGATTGTTGAAAAATTAAAAGCAGCGCTTGTTATTCAGCATTTATAATTAACTCTCCAGCTAAGCAGTCCAGTGATGCTGTGCAGCTGCAGCATCTCCATTGTAGCTGCTGAATACAGACTGAGCTGAGCTTTTTTCAATAGACCTATTTCCAGCTTTCAGCGTTTAAAGCAGTAGTGACACTTGAATTAACCTCAGACTGAAATATTTTTAAGATGCAGAGGGAAACATCCCACGTGTCCATCAGCTCTGAAGATGTTGTTTTTTTTCCCAATTTGCAGACATGCATAAACATGATTTAGCCTTGATGCTGCTGCGAGAACTCATTTAAATCAAATTAGCTCATGCAGTATTAAAATGTCCACGGTTTTAGAGGAATGTGCCTAGCATCAAATCGGTGTCTTTTAATGATATTCTAATCTTCTATAGGCAGGATAAAAACTGGACACTAACTAGATAGTTAAATAAAGCTCCAGTTTGATATTATTAAATCTTCCCTTTTCTTGATCAGTTAGGAATTTGGTAAATGCCAAAATGAGATGTTGAAATTAAAGGTTCTTACGTGCATTTCCTTAGATTAGCTTGTTTTGAGTAAATAATTCCCAAATGTTGATGAAAAAGTGCTAGTTTCTCTGACAGATTATTTCACCTATAGCAAGACATTTTTCACATTTTATATGTTACTTGTAAAACCAAAAATACTGTGTAAGATTTTGTATTTTTGCAGTGTATTGATGTTTACACCAACTTCTGATTATAGTGTCTGAAAATTGAAGCTAAAATTGAGATTCATGGAATCAGAAAGTATTTTTCCAGTCTGTTACTTTACAGTTTTGGCCAGGTTGTGTGAACTTTAGCCTCTGTTTTCTGTATTTAGTTGACAGAAGAGGCACATATCTGCTTAAAGGTTTATCATTCTTAGTGATCAGGTGATATTCTGCACATCTTTGTCATGACAAGTGGTTATTTGAGCTACTGTTGCCTGAGTTGCAGAGCTGTAATTGGTCGGTTGGACAACGTTTATACTCAAACGTGAAAATAGCTGCTAACAGATGCGCAATTATACAACTGTACATTTTTAAAAAGCAAAAGTAGAGCCTCCTGCACAACCAAGAAGAGTGCAACAAGTGGTTTCTGGATGGTAAGTTAATGGCTGCTCTCTTTTCCAGCAGCCATTGTAAAGTGCATACAAAAGCAAAACCAGCGGACCAAATGTGCTGGAGCTCAGCTTGGGTTGCTAGGTAACAGGCTGGGCTTCACTGAGGGCTTCTGATTTGTGACATTACATTCCTGAGGTTTTTGAAACGCCACCAAAGATCGTTATTAAGTTATTGCCAAAAATAAGCGTTTGGTCTGTTTTTAGAAGAATAAAAACATGAAAAACATCAATTTTGTATAATAGATCCCCTTTAAAGTGTGATTAGATAGAGATGATTTTTTATTATGTTCTGCTTTATAAGACAATAGATATTAAGGATGATCTGTATACAGGTGCAACAGTACTTATTATCTGTTGCTAAGCAACTAATGTCACTTTTCTCACTTATTGTATACGGAAGAGTATTTCCACTTTGGAAATAATGAACAAATGAATATCTTCAGTTTTTACTATTTCTGTCCCCTCGTTATTACAAGCGTTTATCCAATGTTGCTGCTTGATAAACATTTAATTTCCACTGCTGTAATATTAGTTTTTCTCCTTAAGTCATATCTCACAGCTCACCATGAACGCATTGACCATCGATCCCAGTATGGCCTGCAGCAGCAGCAGCATGGTGCCCACTGGACACTGATCGGTGATGACTCTGTGCCCGTAGCCAATCGTCGTCTCTGTCTCGATGGAGAAGAGGAAGGCTGATATGAAACCGTTGACATTGTTCACGCACGGCGTCCATGTCTCGTCCTCCAGATGGTCCAGATCCCCCCTTCGGGAGCGAAACGAGGAGAATGTGTGAGAAATAGCAGAGTGGGAGGAGGCAACAAAGTGGGTGTCAAAAGAAACAGCAAGTAGAGTGAGAAGAGTTTTTTTATTATTATTTATTTTTAGACCGTATGGTATAAGCATAAACATGGCAACTCAGCTCTACTTTTCACTGGACAGAATAAATCCTGCACAGATTTATGCTTGGTCATTAACCTGACATGTTCGGCTGTCATTTTTCCCCCACTCTGCAAAAATCTAATACCTTTTTCATCACATCGTCCCAGTATATCACAGGCATAATTCACCCCTCTAAGAGCCTGCAGAGCTTCCTTTCAAACACACACTACACGCGTTAATGTCGCTCATTACCACTGCTCCAGCAGGAGAGGCACAGCTAATTAATGGAAGTGGTGTGAGGCGCTTTATATAATCTTTGACTTTTATCGAACTGTGCCGGTGACCAAAGAATTGAGGCATCACAGAAATCGCCCTGGCAACACTTAAATGCAGTTTGGAGCAGATAGAAAAGGTCACCGTTTTTCTAGCAGACCATGTTAGCTAATTAGCTCTAGCAGACACATCTGGGGAAGAGAGGCCCTGTCATGATGAAATACCCAGCAACGTTTATATCTGCATGGTCATCTGTTTTTTCATTTTACTTAGCCGGATTTCAAAGCAAAGATGTCTAAAATGTAATGCTTCCTTTTGATGATTAAATTGATAGTTTTGGAATATGTGAACGCTAACCGGCTTGCTAAAAGCTTTGTGAAAAGATTGATGCCACTGTTTTACCAGTCAGCAAAATATGATGCTGTGGATAAAAGGCTGTTAAGTTATCTCATAACTGGAGTAAAGGAAACAGCTCATTGGACTAGGAATTTCTAAAGCTGTGTTAACACAAAATATATTGCATCCGGAGAAAGAAATGAAAAGGTTTTAACTGGGTTAGTGTCAGTACCTCAACTATAATTAGCTACATTTTTATTAATTTGAGTCTGACTAGCAGTCAGGAACAATATTTATGTTTTGGTAACATTTAAAAAACACAAGTTCTGTGTATTCCTTGTTCATTCTGTGAATTTTTCTAACTCTTTCTGATCGTTTTTGTGGATTTTGCTTGCAAAACTCCACAAATACAGAAGTCTCAACTCATGCTACTATTCATATTTAATCTCATAACCTTGACTGTATATTCTGGGTAGCTGCAGAATGGGTGGTAGATGCATAAACCTTACTAATGCTGATAAACCTTACCTACAGTAGGCTATGAGGTACCAAATGGCACCAAAGAAGAGCCACGTGACTGCGTAGGCCATGACGAAGACGAAGAGCGAGCAGCGCCAGTTGAGGTCCACCAGTGTGGTGAAAATGTCGGTCAGGTAGCGGTACGTCTCCCGCATGTTGCCGTGCTGCACATTGCAACGGCCGTTCTTCTCGACGTACCGTTGCCTCTTACGCCGAGCCCGAGCTGACAGAAGAGACAGAGAACAAACATTCATTCTTGCAAATCTATGTTTTATCCCATTATCTCCAAAACTCGGAAGTTCTGAATGAATTTGAAGCTTCAAGTAGGATTTCAGTCTTAAAATGAGATGAGGTAGATGAATGGAGATAAATGGAAACAGGTGACAGAGGACATGATGCTCAGAGAGAGAAGAATGGAAAACAGATGAAAACAGACAGGTGAGGAGCAGAAAACAGATGAAATGTGACAGGACAAACATCATCAAACACCAAGAGAAGAAAAGCTACAATAAAGAGCTGACAGCACAATAAAAACACATTAAACGATGATCAAACGTCTCACTAAGACTTTTATTGCATCAAATGCTATTTTACACACAAGGCTGCCACTTACAGGTGGAACTACAGGAAAAAAAGAGTAGGAAAAATCAAAATATGACAAAAAGAATAGATTTTTGATTCAAACGATAGTCTTCGGATGAAGAATTATAACAAGTAAATGCAGCATCTTAGCGATTATTATATACAAACTAGAGTACAACGTAAAACACTGAGCTGCAGCTGTTTTTACCAATATTTGCAGATATACATCCGATTAAAGGTTACTATTATAATAAAAAATATATCTCAAGAGAGAGAGAGAACAGGAGGAATTGCTCAGATTGACTCATTTGGGTTATAATAGCTTTGGATTCTTCATTATAATTTAGTTTTATTTTGTTTTGAAGGATTTTTTTTTTTTTTTTTTTTTGTCTAATTCTGTTCGTTTTAGTTAGTTTTTTGAGTGGATTTGCTAGTTTTTCCGAAGAAAGTCCTTCTGAAAATCAGGAGAGCTACTGGTGAAGACATTAAAAGAAAGTCTGGCTCACTAGAAGCAAAGATTAAAGCAGGGATGTCCAAAGTGTGGCTCAGGGGCCCTTTGTGGCCCTTTGACAGCAGATTTGAGGCCCCCAACTGCACTTCAAGAATGATACAACTTTGACTCGTTTAGCACACATGGTTGATATTAATGGAGACTTTCTATTTTTACTCAGGGTAAAATTATTACCTATAAAATTTTCTTAGTACAGCCCTAAGTATTCATCTTTTTATTAACCGAGCTTTTGTAATAAACAGAACCTAATTTATCCAGAAGCTTTTATTGAACAGCACCCAAACCAGCTTTTAATATAGCAACCACTTGGAAAGAAAGTGACACAAATTCTGTTTTTATAACTGAATAAATTTGTTCAATTAAGCCCAAAAGAATTGTTTTTTTTAATAAAATCATTTTAGAGTTTTGGATCTATATTACATAACATCCCTTTCCCACAAAAACAAACCAACCAAACACAAAAATGACTACTTTATTTGCTTGATTTTATTTTTATTTTCTTTTGACTGGACAATTTTAGCCTACATAACTAAAAGCATGGGTTAAAAAAGTAAAAAAGTACTTATTGTATTGCTCCAGTTCTGTAACTAACAGCGTTCTTAGGTTTAGACTTTGTCTTTTTCTAGCCAGGACTTGCTGTAAATACTGGAGGCAAAAGATGTGCAGAAGTGTCAAAATCACTGAGGGGTGAAGAAGTGCTGCATGGCCCAAATTAGAGATTTGCTACGACTGCAAGTGAGATAAAGAGAGGAAGAGGAGGAGAAGCCAGTTCTAGAGGAGAGAGCACTGCAAAAACACAAATTCTTAAGTACTTTTTTGTATAATTTCTTACTGCACTTAAATTAAGGCAAAACAAACTTACGAGTAGCTGTGTAGCAAGATATAGAATCTTGTTTTAGGTCAATAATTCCTTAATATTGATAAGAATGTACCAGTTCCACTGGCAGATTGTTTCACTTATAACAAGACATTTTTCTCATGTTAAAGTGAAATCATCTGTAAAACTGCCTTTTCCACAATCTGCCAGTAGAACTAATACTTCTTCACCAGTATTAAGGAACTACAGTATTTATCTAAAACAAGCCCGTATATCTTGTTGAAAATGTATTTAATATTTGCACTAGAAACTGAACAAAAATACTTGGTGAGTTTTTGTATTTTTGCAGTGAGAGAGATGGAAGAAGAGCCAAACATGATGTATTTGCACCAAGCGGACTGCTTAGTCGTCCATTCTTGATAATGAATGGACGACTTGAGAAACAGGTCTGACATTAAAAAAAAGAAGGGCAACAGAGGTCACTCACCCCAGCCAAATCGCCCCCTCTCTTTTTCAGGCCCCTGGGTCTTCTTCCTGTGCTGATTGGCGTTGGCCTCCCGTTCTGCGAGCTTGGACTGGAATGACCTTTTGACTTTGGCCGGGGGAGGAGGGGAGGGCATGGTCTGCGTGGTGACGACGTGGCCCAACTCCTCGGATACGTTAAAGACTCCAGTGGAAGCGGTCGACTTCGTCGCCGCCTCCTCTTCCTTGCCTTCAGCCTTCTCCTCCACAGGAAGCGCCAGGGAGTCGGGACGGGAAGGGAAGACGGAGTTCTCCAGCGCCATCGTCTCCCTCTCTCTCTGTCAGGGTGTGTGTGTGTGTGTGTGTGTGTGTGTGTGTGTGTGTGTGTGTGTGTGTGTGTGTGTGGAGTATTAGGCTGTTATTGATATCCTCCTTATGTCAGACTGTGTCTAGCTGTTATTGATTGGATTATTTGTTTGCTTGACTGAAGCCTGGAATGAAGGAAGAGAACACAATGACCAAATTAAATCGTGATTGATTCACTGCTCTCGCTAAACATCGTCAGGATATTATTTATTGTTTTTCCACAACATCAACATATATCAAGCTCCTACAAACACACTTTGCTGCCTTGAAGGTGTTTAGTAAAAGTTATGTCAGTTATGTCTAATCTCATTTTGTCACATTACAACCACAAACTTTAACGTAGGTTATTTATGTTTTATGTGGCAGCACACAATTGGAACGTAAAAGGAAAATGGTGAAGGGTTTTCAAAATTACTTAAAAATCTGAAAAGTTGTTTTGTATTTGTATTTAGCAGCTGTAAGTGTCTTGTAGGATGGGTGTCTTCCTGCTTTGCAGCTCAAGACCCGATGAGATGAAGAGGAATATCAGTTTTATGTCTTGCCCAGATTATCAACTGAATCTATTTCTAGACTTTGACTGGGCCATTCTAATAAAGTCTGACTTTCTTTTTCTCAAGATTCCGAAAAAAAGTCAGAATATTGAGATCAAAGTCTAATTTCTCAGAATTCTGTAGATAAAACTCAGAATACTGAAATTAATGTCTGACATTCCGATATTAAAGTCCAAATTATGAGATTAAAGTAAGATTTCTCAAAATTCTGTAAAAAAAAACAAAAACATTCTGAAGTCAAAGTTACAATTTTGGGAAAACAGTGAGATTTTGAAAGTAAAGTCTGCGTTCTGAGATTATTGTCAATTTTCTTGAAAACTCTGAAAAAGGTCTGAATAATGAGAAAAAAGTTATAATACTGAGATTAGAATAACATATTCTGAGATTAAAATCAAATTTCTCAAAGATTCTGAGAAAAATGTCAAAATACTGAGATTAAAGTAAGAGATTCTGATAAAGTCAAAATTCTCAGAAATTCTGGGATTAAAGTCAAATTTCTGAGAATTATGGAAGAAAAGTGGGAATTCTGAGATTAAAATCTAAATTATGTTATTAAAGCATAAGATTCTGATATCTAAATCAGAATTATAAGATTAAAGTAACATTTCTCAGAAATTGTCACATTTCTTGAAAACTGAGAAAAAAGTCAGAATACTGAGAAAAGAGTTAAGATTCTGCGATTAGGGTAAAATATTCTGAGACTAAAGTCGAACTTCTCAAAGACAGAGAAAAATGGCAAAGCAAGTGCATTCACGCAAAGATATGAATATGGAAATAAATAAAAGAAAAAAAATCTATCTATATATAGGGGGGTGTATAAAAACTGAACAAACACTGTCCAGTAAGGTTAAAATTTCAACATGAATATCTTGCAGTTC
Organism: Alfaro cultratus; assembly: GCA_903066825.1. Classification (NCBI taxonomy): domain Eukaryota; kingdom Metazoa; phylum Chordata; class Actinopteri; order Cyprinodontiformes; family Poeciliidae; genus Alfaro; species Alfaro cultratus. The sequence continues at coordinate 87,689 of CAEFZX010010128.1, forward strand.
AAAAAGATAATTTACTCCTACAACAAAATGTGAAAACGTTCAAGACATCATTTTATAATTCAACACCTTTGAAAAACAAGAAGCTGAAGTTAAAACAGGAAGTGGAATGATATTATACAGATGTTTAGGATATTCTGTTCCCTGTTTTGAGAGACGACCTGATCCAGGAGAGCAGCTGTGCATATTCACACTGGAGGCTCTTTAATTAAGCCAGTTACACACACGCAAAAAGCCGCCTTGGGCTGTGTGTGTGTGTGCGTGCGGGTGTGTGTGTGTGCATGTGCGTGTGTGTGTGGTCCTTGCGTGCCAGTGTGAGTATATTGTGCAAGTGCACTTATGGCGCTATTTTAAATGTGGTTTATTTCTACCGTATGCCTGCTGAGATTTCTTACATAAGCCCCAAAGAGGAGAGAAATCTGCACAGCGAGGCATACTGTTCCCTGAAATATTTGCATGGGAAAATGGAGTCCAGGTCCTTTTCCAGCAGACCTGGATGTTGTGCCTCCATTTAGGCAACTGGTCGCAGGAGAAAGAGGGAAAGAGAGACGGAGAGTGGCGGTCAAGATGACGCACTATCCTGCTGATGGATGGGTCAGAAATAGCCTCTGTTCCAGAGTCCCTCTGAGTCAGGAACCAAAAGGTTTCGGATTAATGTCACAAACATCCAACATCCGACATCCTACCTGCTCAGCGTCGCAACTTCTCACCTGGATCGAGCTGACAGTTGTTTCATGAGGAAAAGGAAAATCTGCTCCATAATCCGGCCGGCGTTGGTGATTCGATTACAGCCATGTCTGATCCTTGGTTGTAATAGCGAGGCAGGATCAGTCAGCTTTTGTTTTTTTTCTCTTCAGGAAAACAAAAAGCACCTCGACTCGACTCGGTCACGCACTAAACGAAAATCCGAAAGCTATAGGCCAGTGAATGATCACGTTAGGGGGGGGGACAGAACAGATTAAGCAGCTGAAGTTGAATATTTACGCGGACGCGTCTGCGGAGCATGGTGTGAAATGGTGGCGTCGGGATAACCCGGCAGCTCCATGATCTGTGCGGCTCTGATGGAGGCGGTCAGGTGTTGGAGCCTCAGAGCGGAGGAGGATGCTGTCATCAGTCCAGCCCCTGTCAACCCTGCCTCAGTCTCATTTCCACAACACAGGGGGACGGTCTTCCTCCTCCTCTTCCTCCTCCTGCTGGCTGCTAGACTCTCAGCATCTGCAGAGTTCACAGAAAAATAAATAAAAACAACCGCCTTTATGAAATGTCTTATTATTATTATTATTATTATTGTTATTATTATTATTATTATTATTATTATTATTATTATTATTATTATTATTATTATTATTATTATTATTATTATTATTATATAATTTGGTGAGTTGATGTTGGAAGTCTTTTTAAAGCGTGTTTTTTTTATTACAACCTTACATTAATCTTTTTAAAACGGCATTGGCACGCTCACCTGTTGTGCCCTCAAATATATTATTGAATTGAACGAAATCTGCTTGAAATTCACAAGCTGCCATTTGCGTCACTGATGGGAATTCCGCCTCTTTTCTGGGATCCGAAATATTTGGGTCAGTTCTTTCGGCTCCATAATGGATCTTCACTTCATACAATTTCCAGCTCTGTCTGTCTGTCCGTCAAAAAAAATATTTTTGAAAAATTTGAAGCAAGCAGAGGTTGTTGAAAAATATGACTTTTGGGGTTAGTAGCCTCTGAACAAGCTCACAGCTCTCCAATACAAAGCTAATGGACTCAGAAGTGGCAGCAATAAGGTTGAGATTGCAGCACTGCATCATTTCTATAACTGGCTGTGATTGCATTTGCGGTGAAACTATCACCACAAATACAAAGGAGTTTTTGATTAGAAAAAAAAAAATATTTTTTTAAAGCTTTGTTTGTGAGGCATTGGGTACACCAAGTTGTTAGAAAACAAAGTCTATTGTCTAATGACTACAGTCTGTGATAGAAAACAGCATCAATAAACAAATAAAATGCAGAATCAGCTTCAATGGTCACATTTATCCACATAACCAATGTGGATAAATGTGACGTCTTGGTCCGATCACCAGGAGCCGTTTGCTAGGACGGACCTGACCCAAGCAGAGGCATGAGGCCCCTGACAGCTCCTAGGGTCTCTGGGACCCTCAAACCCCTCCACCACGGTAAGGTGGCGGAGGGGAAAAGTAAAACCAGAAACAGTTATTAACTGATCTGGAGAGGCCTGAAGGAGCACTCTGATGTTAGAGGAAGACCTGATGGTATTAGTTGGTGTTCTGATTGGCTGTGGTTCCTTCCTGGGGGAGTGCATTGGCTGACATGATGCTGCCATCACCTAACCGTTCTCCCTCTCCTGCTGTTAATATTTCACTTCCATGAACATACATAGTTCACCTGATCAGTTGACCTGTTGTGTCTCTGCTCTGTCTTCTCTCAGCTTCAGTCGGTCGTGGCAGATGGCTGCTGGTAACGAACCCGGTTCTGGTTCTGCAGAGGTTTCTTCCTGTTGAAGGAGAGTTCTTCCTCTCCACTGTTGCTACATGTATGCTCTGTAAGAGGGATTGTTGTAAATTCAGCTCAACACAAGCAATTTGCTGTCACCCTCTGCTGGCTCTCTGTTTGATCACTGAGATCTTCATTGGTGGAATTTTAAATTGATTCCAAGTGAAGAAGAATGGAAACATCTTGTCAATGAAGTTGTGTGTGAAGGTGTGTAAGTGTGTATTAGTATCCAGATCAGTGAATGACAGCTTTCCTCTGTCTCAGTCCAGATTCACTCTGGTCCTCTGAATCTTCTTCTGGACTGAGAGATCTGTCGGAAAAACTGGTGGAGAACTTGCTGAGTATTTACTACCAAAGAACTGTATAACTACGGTAGTTGCTCAGATTCCCTGTTTTCCTTCTTCTGGGCATTATAAAATAAAATAAAATAACATAAAATAAAGCATTACTGTAAAATAAAAATAAAGTATTATCTTATTATCTTTAAACGTGCAACTCTCCAAATAAGATCAAGTGACCGTGAATAGTAGTGTTGGCTCCCCACGTTCAGCGAAAGGAACCGACCCGTCGACGTGGCTCGGCCGCGAACGGCAAATCACTAGCAGTTTGGCCGCCAGCCTGTAGGCGGCAGCATATCCGCTCACTGCAGGCGTTGGTAGAGCCTTTTTCTTCAAGATGTCGGTGTTCGGGCCAGTGGTGAAAATCCATCCCGTCGTTCTCGCCTCAATCTGCGACTCTTACGAGCGAAGGAATGAGGGGGCGAGCCGTGTCATCGGAACCATTTTGGGTAAGTTAAGTCCTGGGGTAAAAGTCCTCTTTCTTTTGGGGTGACATCGGGATAAAATGGATGGAAAAGCCGTGTGTAGCATTAGCTCAGCTGCTAACACATGCTGGCTCAGTGCAGCCAAATGCAAACACATCTGGAGCGTCTGCGGAGTCATATTCTTGTTATAAAAGTCTGTTTTAATTTGTTTTTAACGTTCGCCTCTTTCAGGTACCATTGATAAACACTCTATTGAGGTGACCAACTGCTTCTCCGTCCCTCACAACGAGTCTGAGGATGAGGTAAGCTGCTATTACACCGCTTGTGACAACGAACCTGAATAAACAATGAGAGAACCGGAAGTGATCTTCTGTTTATATGCATTAACACTCGTATTATAAAGAGCACTATTGTGCCATTTATATGAATACGCAAAACAATCTAATTTCTCATTTTAAATTATTTATTTAGAAAAAAAAATCAACATAAGTTTTGTTTTCATTTTCAAACATAGATTTAAGCGAAAATGTAGAATGAACATCTGATAAATCTAATAGCAGTTGAGCTGAATAATCATTCCGCTCTATAGTTATAATTCAATAAAAGAACAACAAGGACATGTTAGTTGCTTCCAGCTGCCCAGCTGTTGTTTTAAAACTGTGTAGTGCTGGTCAGCTGGCTGAAAGAAAGGATATGCACTTTAGCCTTGCTTAAAAGAGAGTCCAGTTTTTCTGTTTGATAAACACAGGTGTGGATGCTAAAGAAGTGCCACATAACATTCTAGCTGATTAGATGTAATCCTGGTTTTAATACAGAAGAAGCTGACTGAATGTTGGCTACCGGAGCAGACAGCCTGACTAATTAATCAGTTAATATCAGCTGGGTTCCTCTCTTGTTACAGAGCAAAATGGCATGGAAATACAACACTCAGTAAACACTTAAAAACTACAGTGTACACCCAGTATTTGTGGGGGTCATGAATAGTCTAATAATGTTTCTAAATGCTCACTTTAATAATTCAAACAACAAGTATAGCATGTTATGCATTGATACACATAGTGGAAACCAACCTGGCACAACTGCAGTCTTCTAAATCAGCTCTAAATAGGAAGATAAAAGGCGCTCATGAGTTGGCTGCTGTGTGAATGCCAGCCGATAGTGTGTCAGGTAGCATTATGCCTAAATATTTCAGCGCCCCAAGCTGCATTTTGTTCGTGGATATTTTAGACATGCGCTTTGAAAAAAATCCACATATTGACAAATTTCCCACGAATAATTAATTTGATATCAGGTTTCACGGAAAAATCAGTGAACAGACAAAGGTCAACTGTACAGCTACTAAAGTCCCACAGGCAAAATTGTGATTACTGCAGTAACTGGTATTTCTATTTTTTTTCTGCAATAGGTGTAATAGTTTCTCCTCTGTTTTGAATAAAAGTAAATGGTTTATGTTTTATGTGTTTTAGATTGATATTTGTTAATGTTAGAAATATAAGAATATATTTTCACAAAAAAAGGTTAAAAACCTGTCCTACTTTTCTGTGCATGTGCAGAGGAACTTTTCCCTCCTATAAGCTGTGAAACCTTTTCAAACTGTTTTCTGTTTCTGAAACCAGCAGAGCTGCAGCACACTTTTATCTTCACATCAAACAGCAGGAGCCTATTCTGCTGTTTGATCTGGAGCCTGGAGTGAGTGTTGGAAAGTCCTGACGTTCAGTCTGAGCTCAGATCACTCACAAAGGACTGACCTATATAAATAAAGTAAAATAAATAACAGCATGTAATATCAGTGCATCTGTAAACTTCTGTGGATGTCTGCAGGTTGCTGTGGACATGGAGTTCGCCAAGAACATGTATGAACTTCACAAGAGGGTGTCGCCCACAGAAGTCATCATCGGATGGTGAGTCAGTTTGCTTTAACGGAGACTTCTTCACATTTTGCACGTTTTTGTTCTTCCACTCAACCGGTTTTTGACAATAAGTTAATGTTTTTTGGTGTCTGGAAAATGAGCCATTTCAAAAACATTCAGAATGTGATGCACTGCCCTTCGCCTAACAACCCCAGTGAAGCTCCAGTATATTTGGTCAACTGGCTTTACTGCTGTTTATGTTGTACAAAGGAAAAGACAAGTGTTTTGTTGTTGACTTAGCATCCAGAAATAATTTTATGCATTCTTGTTTCTTGTGCAGTAGGCTCTACTAATGCTTTTCAAGGATGTAAGGTTGTATAATTGCGTATCTGTTTGCAGCCATTTTCATGTGCGAGTAAACGTGAGTTGTGGGGGGCGTGGCCAGAAGCTTATTTGGCTTTAAAATGACTAAAGACCCTAAAATATCTCAAAATAGGCAAAACTGACCAGACTAAAACCTTGTTTTCTAAGAATGATTATGTACAAAAAAATGTAAAGAACACGTTTTGTTTAGCCCAGAGACCTGTCATAACCTGCTCAAGGAAGCACAATAGGTCCCCTTTAAAAATCATAGTGGAAAAGGTTCCAGCATATTGCCTTCTCTCCTCAGGTATGCCACAGGCTTTGATATCACTGAACACTCCGTGCTCATCCACGAGTACTACAGCCGCGAAGCCACCAACCCCATCCACCTGACTGTGGACACGGCGCTGCAGAGCGGCAAAATGAACATCCGCGCCTACGTCAGGTGAGCTGCTCTGCTTGATCGCACGTGTGTGTTTGTGTGTGCAGCTCCAGGTTGATGGTGACCTTCTGGATGTGTTTGTGTGTCTCCTTCAGTGCCCAGATGGGTGTTCCAGGAAAGACTGTTGGTGTTATGTTCACCCCGCTGTCTGTCAAATACATCTACTATGACACTGAGAGGATAGGCGGTAAGCACTTTACTGGTTGGATAGTTTTATTTCAAAGTCTAGCTTCTGGTAGGAGCCTAATACCACACTGGAGGCTTTTGACCATAAAGAAAAGTTTTAAAGGGCATAAAAGGATTGTATTTAAATCAAAACAAATAAATACAAATGATTGGTTAAGCAAAATAAACAAATTTTCAAAAAGAGTTAGACCTTTCAGTTTCAGTTCAACAACAACAAAAAAAAACAAATATGTATAAAAGTCAAGACTCCATGACAGTTCATTTTACTGACTCAAAAGGCAGGGGGTAATTCTTGTTGTTGAGGGTCACGTGTCGTATTTGGAAGAGTCGGTTAGAATTAAAGGGGCAGTATTATGTAAAATGATGCAAAATCAACTTCTTTTTTTTTTCCATTATGTTATTCCCTCATCAAAAACACACCTGGAGTGTTACCTTGGCTTCTTCACGCATGTTTGAGAAATCCTTGCATCTCCATGGCAACCATTCAGCTATGCAAAGCACCTGGGTGGGCCTGCAGCTTCTAAGCTTCTGCCTCACAGGGACTTTGCCACTCGGCTCCTTCAGACTAGCCAGCAGCAACCAGCAAACACTTGGTGGTTCTGCACATCAGCTGACCTCATTATATGAGCTACTTAAAAACATTGTTAAATGTTTAATAGAGGAGCCATATTGTGATGGCTTCCTGAAAGCAGAGTTTCAGAAAGAGCAGGACTTTTTTAAAGAGACAGAAGCCCAATCTCAAGACTTTAAATTACAAAATCATTTCTTTTAAGCCTTATTTGATATATATATAGCATTTTTAAACTACTGAAGTTAACATACTTGATTGTGCTACAAAATACCACTATATGCCTGGAAAACACATAACACTGCTCTTTAAAATCAGGAAATGAACAAATTCAAATGAATTCTAACACTTCTGTGTGTAAACATTTTGACTTTATCTCTATGTTGTAGTGGATCTTCTGCAGAGAACTCGTGTGACTCCCAGCCGCACCAAGGGGCTGACCTCTGACCTGTCCCAGGTGGGGAGCGCTGCGTCCAGGATACAGGACATGCTGACCACTGTGCTGGCATACATCGAGGATGTGCTGGTGAGCAGCAAAGCCTGGTTCTGATCCGGTCTCTATGATAGATTTCAACCCTGATTGTAATATGTGTGTGTGTGTGTGTGTGTGTCCCAGTCTGGAAAGGTGACGGCTGATAACAGCGTGGGTCGCTTCCTCATGGATCTGGTCAACAAAGTGCCAACCATCACAGCCGAGGACTTTGAGAACATGCTCAATTCCAACATCAACGTAAGCGCTCGTCAAAAATTATTAAAATCGATTGCTTACATTTGACGTATGACATCGTATTGAAGTAAAATCCTTCATGATTTCGATACAAAGCTGTAAATAATTTCTGTTTGCAGGACCTGTTGATGGTGACCTACCTGTCTAACCTGACCCAAGCACAGATTGCTCTGAATGAGAAGCTGGTGCTTCTCTGAGGAGAACATTTCAAGTCATATTTAATTTTTTGCATTCTTTCTTTTGTTTTGGCTAAGATGAATAAAAACATTCAACAGTCATATAGCAGAGTTGATTTATTCAAAGATGCTTCTTCTGTAAGTAATGCATTGTACGAACTATTATATTCCTAATGTAATAATGCTTTTTATGACTTACAGTCACTCGAAAATTGTTCTTGGATTCAAATTTAGTTTGATGCAACTACTTTTGTCATGAAAACTGATCAAACTTTTTCAGATTTACTTTTATTTAATAATTTTTTAAAAATGATGGATTTATGCAGAGGGTATGTGTCTTGAAAAGCAGCATGTTTCAGATTTTGATAACCATAGATAAAATGGAGTATGTAAGTATTTGTTTTATTTACACTAAACAAAGTGAACTTTTGTATTATACTTAAAATTGGTTGAAGACAAATAGGAACTTTGGAAAACTGAGTCTAGGAAACTACAGTTTTGACACCTGTGAACCCTTGTATTCAATTAATTGAATTTAGTCATTTTTAATTGCAGTTTCCAGAATAACACTGCTTGCAGTGCCAGCATGTCAAAGTAGATCTATTACTTTTGATTTGTTCTTTGAGAGGCCTTTTGTTCATGTTTTGCATGGAGAATTTTTTTTCCTTCCCGTTATCATTTATGACAGATATTACACTATCATACAGAAACAGTCTTCAGTCAGTGGCCTGTTCAGATTTGTTGCAGTACTGACTGCTACTGGAGATCCTTCCTGACATGTTGAAGATACTTGGATGAAATGAGTTACATTTAATTTACTTTTGGGATAAGCAAAGTATTTTTTTTTATTGAATTGGACTAGAATAAACAATCACAGTATAAAGTATTAAATATCAAGTCTTTAAACACCTTACTGATATAATGTATCTTGAGTCTTAGAGGCTAAATGTGAACAGTTAATATTTTCCCATAGATTGTTTTTGCATTCTGAAGAACTGAATGAATAGCTCTATCTGAAACTAATGGCCTAGTTAAAAAAAAAAAATAAAATCTGCCATAATCAATTTTCCACTGGTTAATTCTTCTGATTAAATAGTTTAACTTTACTATGAAAACATTTGAGAGAATATTCTCATTGAGTTCATGTATTTATATTTATATTTAATTGGACTAAAGAAGCTTTTCTTGAAAAACAATATTCTTCATACCACCCATCACAACAGATGTGTCAAACCCTGAATTTTAATGTAAGCCAAGTAGTTCTTATTTTCTACATAAATATACATTCACATCAGAAGCAGAGGTACATTTTTAAAGCTGGAAATCCTGAGTTAAAGCTTAGTGCAAAGAGCATTAGAGTCACATTTCAAAACTCCATCCAGGAAGATCGGGGAATGAAGACACTGATGCCCAGTCTTTACTTTTCGTCACTCTTTTCATCTTTGGTTTGAGACTTCAGGATCTTCTCCACAGCAGCGTAGCTCTGGACCGCGGTGTCGTACGCGGAATCTCCGGTAGACTTGGCGATGGCCGCCGCCTGCTCCGGGTAGTAAAGGGAGGCGCCCAGGGTCATAAGGCCCGTTGGATAAAGGATCTTCTTAATCCTGGATCCTCTGGCCAGAAAAAGCCCGACGACTCCGGCTAAACCGATGACTCCTGCCCGGGGATAGAAGTCTTTAGGAGGGTTTTGTAGATAGACGTACGTGTCGTTTCCCAACTGGATGACCTTCTGAACTTTCGGTTTAATTTTAGCGTACGTTGACTGGCACCAAGTAGCGTACGGCTCAGCTAACTTCCTGACGGTGGCGACTTTCTCCTCCAGTTGACCGGCTTCAGACTCCTCATGCCAGAGAGTTTGAGGAGGAGGAGGGGCTGAGTAGAGCGACAGCTCGTCCAGGTTTACCCAGGACGTCTCTTCTTTTTCTCCCTTACCGGGATTATCAGCCGCAAAAACGGTGAAGGGCAAGAAACTCGAGGCTCCCGGCATGACTCTACCTGTCACCTTCAACATAATTCCTGAGGGCCATATGCACTGGCTACGGAATCCGCCGAGGGACAAGACTGACTGGCGCCGCATCTATGATTTTTTTCCCAAACAGAAAAACCCGCCAAAAAATGTGATAATGCCGTTATAAACATATTTATATATATTCAATATGCTCAGACATTCTCCCTCTCGCGCAATTAGTTAATTTAATTAAATGTATGGATTAATTCAAATTATATTGAAAGGGACACTTCTAATTGTGTGAATATGACCAAATTAACAAAACATCAAAATATTTGAATAAAAACGGGAAAAATGTTACCTGTTATTATCAGTGTATATATGAAATATATCAAAGCTACATATATTTAAAAAAAAAATCAAAAGTAGAAAATTACATGTATATGGATGTAAAACACTAATAAATAAAATAACCTTAAAAAGAAGAGCAGTAATGTTCTTTTGATATTAAATGTGACATCAAGCTGGTTCATGTGTTACCATTAAAATATGAGAATTAAAAAACTACACATGTCCACTGCTTTAATATGTTTGTTTGGTTACTAATATGTAACTATTTATGTTTTAGAACGGTGATTAAATTAAGCATAAATATTTAAGGTACATATCCTTAAAATTTAAGATTTTATACATAATTTTTAAAATAGGACTTTTTCTTGGCTAATTTTACTCAGGCATTTTTGGTTTACTTTTCAAGTCAACGTCTCTAGTTACCATGGCAGCCAGTCTCCATGGAGACAGAAAACGACAACACCAAAGGTTCGAACTCTAGTAAGCATGCTAATCAGCTGTTGTTTCGCTTCATAAGGCTAAGTAATTTTATCATTCGTTTTTAAGCAACAGTAGTTAGCTTAAAACCGAAGTACAAGCATATTGTATGCAGCAGCTGCAGTTTTAAGGCAGTTTTTTTCTTCTTTTCTTATTTGTTGTTATGGAATTTCTCGGGGTATCATCTTACCAAAACTTGCAGGCTTTGTCTGCGCTGTTATCAACTCAGCCGGAGGAAGATGAGGATGAAGACTGTAAAGTAAGATTACTCACAAACACAAATAAACGGTATGAGAAAGTTTATTTAAAATAGGTTGTTTTTAAATGTAATTATTCCATAAAATAATTGAGTGCAGTAGAGTTGAATAACTAAATTGGGTTTATTTCAGCAAAATGCAACAGCCTATGAACAGCTTGGTCCTGGACATATTGGCCCCCCTCCTAAAAAAGAAAAAGAAGGTATGTGCACTTATTTATCTTGGTGAAATTTATTTTGAACAAGAACATGTTAAAAGCTCAAACTGACTTTCTGCTGATTTAGTGTCGACTGCCTACACAAAGAAAACCAGTAAAGATATCTGGAGTGAGGAGGAGGTGGCTGAAGGCTCTCAGTATGATGATCTGGCTGACCCAAGACCACAACCTGAGTAAGACTGAGGATAAAAACTTGTAGTGGTGCTGCCTTCATTCTAGTTAGAATACAACACAAAGGCTTCACCCAAGAAAATCCTGTGTTTTAATCTTGGCCAGGGTTCTTCTCTCTGTGCATGTGTTGCTTTTCACCCACAGTCTAAAAAGATGACCGTTATGTTAATTGGTTACTCTAAAATTGCCCTTTGGTGTGGTTGCAAGTGTGTCTGGTTGTTTGTCCTGTGTGTCTTTTTGTAGGATAAGAATCCAAACTATACAAACAAATTGACTCAAAAATTGTGTTTTTAAGGAAAGACAGTATTTAAAAAGAGATTGTACAAATGCCTCAACAGTTGCACATTTGCTGATTTTAACAGTTTGTTCTCAATGCATTTTATATGGCAGAAAAGTATTCTAAATTTAAAAGTTGGATTTCCTGAACTTGTCAGCATGAAATTATTTTTACATCAATAAAAGTTGCTTTCATTTCAAAGTTTAATAATCTTTACCAGAAAACTAAATAAGTGAGTTCAGTTTCCTCATGCTATGATAGTGTGCAATTTTCATGTGCATTCTAATATGGGTTGTTACAGGTATGAAATTATCCTGAAGCAGAGTGTTGGAACAGAGGATTTGTTCCTGGGCTTAAGCCAGAAGGACCCATCTTCAATGTGCTGTGAAGCCATGCTGGTAATTTATTAAGCATCAAGCAAGTTGTTCACTGAAATTAATCAACTTTTTTCACATTGGAAAACATTTGGAAGCATTTGAATAAAGATAAAGACAAACACAAAACCAAATGCAATTTAAAAGTGGGTTTAAAATGTTAAAGTCTAGGCATCAGGAGCTGCATTTTATTAAGAAACCTGACATTGTGATTTTATTGTTCAATAGTGAGATGATGATACAGCTTGTAATTAACCCTCACTTTTCTTTTTCTCCTCTATCAAGACAACTAAAGAATAGAGAAAGTTAATGGGTCAGATAGAGTTTTATTGCATGGCACCTGAAATGTAAATCCTGCAAAAACTGCATCCAAGCTGTCCTTTATTGGGATAAAAACTGAAATCCATTATAAAGTGCATGTCTAATATAGGAACAGAAATCTTACAAAGTATGGAATATGATTTAAGTGTTTTTCAGGTCTAGAAGAAGTCACCTGAAAAAAATTAAGAGTATTTTTCCATACTCTTAATTTCCATACTCTAAGAAATTAAGATTATGGAAAAATATTTGCATTTCTAGACTTGATTTCTGATACCATTGTCTATGCATCTTCCCTCCAGTCCTTCTTTCTTTGTTTCATTTCTTACTTTTCTTTCCTTCCTTATGTCTTTACTTATAGTTATGCCCAACATTCATAGAAAATATAGCAAATATGTTTGTAGGTATTTGCTCAAAAGATTTGTTTGTACTTTTGAAATGATTATTGGTATAAACTGGGACTATTTAGGATATTAGAACAATATTAATATTGTTTTCTACCCTTAGGTTAAAATAAAGCTACCTGACACAAAGGCAAAAGATGTCTTCTTGGATTTAAAGGAGAAGTACCTGGATCTGCGGACTCCAAAGTAGTAAGAGAGGTTTTGAAAATCTTGTCTTTTATTTTTGATCTCACAAGGAGGATTTGCTGCTCAGACTCACCGCTCGGATCTTCAGACATTTTACTTTAACCAGTGTTTCAGATCTTGACCTCAGCTTCGATTGCAGTTCCAACCAGCTCTTTACATCCTCTTCAACCACTTAACATCTCTCTCCTTCTCACATCACTGCTTTCACTTGTCGCTCCTTTCTTTTTTCTTTTTAGTAAACTGGGTCTCCATCTGCCCCATCCCATCCAAAATCAAGAGGGCAAGGCTCAGTTCTTTAGCGACAGGCAGGAACTGGTGGTGACTCTACTGATGAAGTGACCCATGGACTTTATCAACATGCAGTAAAAGAAGGATAAATGAATTATTTCGGCTTTAAAAAGAAGCGAACATCTTGGTGAGAAAATTAGGATTGCACACACTGGCTTGTTTAGTGCCTGAAAACAATGGTGGAAGTAAATCCAATTTATTTCTGTAAATTTTAATTAAATCTGGGCTCTTTTCCATATGCAATCTCTGACTTCATAAGAAAAAGTTATAATAAATGTTTTCTGTGCATCAGTAGTTCTGCACTTGTTTTAATTTTCTTTCTATCATGTCTGTGGAGAAAAAAGTAAAATAACTTTTTAACATGAGTATTGGTTATTTACCGCAGATAACGCAGTGCCCTTTTTATAGTTGAGTGATTTAGAAGTTATACTTGAGTGGCTTGAAGCAAAACATTAAAGTATGGAAATAGAGGAACAAGAAAGCAACATCAAAAGAAAAGGACTATTGGTCAAGACCTGAGTTTCCCAACTTTTTAGTTTCTGACCCATCTTTGCAACAAACACACCGTTTACTATGCTCTAAATGTACTCTGCAACATTTTCGCTCTTTTTTGTCAGATTACAACCAAAAACTTTCTTGTATTTTATTTTGTTTTTTATGGAAAAGGCCAAGATGTATGGTTTTTAAATGTTTTTACAAATGAAATACAGCCACTCTAATTGAGTCAGTACTCGTTAGGACTACCTTTCACAGAGCTACAATTCAAAAGTCTCTTGAAGGTCTGCACATTTGGACTGAACCTTTTGCCCATTCTTCTTTCAATAATAGCTCAGTAAGTTTGGATCGAGAGCATCTGTGTTGTAAGACGAATCCTGCTATAGTTAAGATTGAAATAACTGGTTACAAGTAATCAAATTAAGTTTATCCAAGTTTAAGTTGTCAAGTTAAGTAAAGTTTGTAGTAAGGTTAAGTAAAGTTTGACAAACTTCATTCACTTACTTGTAACCAATCACAATTTCTTTTAACAGTTGTAGATGTGTTAGGGGAAAATCCTTTTACTAAAGCAAATTACAGTATAGTAATAGGTAGCCTAATCTATCAGCAGGTATTAACTGATGCATGGTAGGTTTAATACATCCTGTTGCCAATGACTCCATGTTGTTGTCAAAGAAATCTACTAAAAACTGCCATAAAACTAATAGGCTTAATGAGTTTATATTGGGCCTATGAAAAAGAAAACAAAAGAAAAAACTCTGGGCTTTCCCAAAGCATTGGGCCCGATCAAATAAAGAAATTTCCATATTACTGAGTCATGTATACTCTCTTCAGTTCATCCATTCATTCACTATATATATTTCTTGCAGGATCATGGAGGGGCTGGTGCTTATGAGAGGTGGCTACCCCCTGGACAGTCCACCACAGTCGCTTAAATCCATATTTCTAGGGATCACCCTAACTTTGGGGAATGCCCCCTTCACCTCTATAAATAATAATAAAAAAAATCTTTGTGTCTCAAATATTTCTTAAAGTTACATTAGCTGGCCTAAAACAACAATAATGAGTTTCCTGTCTTTCCACTGGGTGCAGATGGCAATAAATGGGAAGTCACGATAAGTAAATAACAGAAGCATAATGCGCCTGACCTAATGTTATTATCAGGGCGCATCTCTCTGAATCAAGCCCGGTGAGAGCAGTGCCACACCCTCGGGCACCGTTACCGCAGCAGCACCGGTACTGGGTGCTCTGGGTTGGTGTTGGTGGGTGGATGTGATCATGTGACGCCTTCATTTCCGAGACAACAATACAACACCGAATCGGTCTGCATCGTCTCTCCCGCTCTCTCTCTCTCTCTCCCCCCTTACCTGCGCTTTGCTCTTGTTATGGCGGACGGCGAGAGGTCCCCATTGCTCTCAGATTTGGGGGATGGTGCTCTTAGCAGCGGTAACGGCGGGGTTTCTCCCGGCGCTGGGTCCTACAGTGCGCCCAACAAACCAGAGGGTGAGTATGCAGGGTGATGCATCCTCTGTCCTTACTCCAGCCTCTGTTAGCCTAGCTTACCATAGCCTCCAGCACTGACTGGGCATTACGGTTAGCCTGCTAGCTTCACTATGACAGGGGCTAATTGTGGAGGGTTTATGTTGCTTGATAAGAATATTGTACACAATAGCATCTAATGAACACACTCCCTCTGATAAATTGTGTCGTTTTATAGAATTTATATGAACCAGACAACCGTTGTATTATTAGCCTAAATGATGCTAACTCTTTAGCAACTGTTTGCTAAGCTTTACCGTGAACCAGTTTTAATGACACTATTAGAATAAATATTTTTGGGGCATTCTGTTATTTTGAACAGTCTGTTTTAGTCAAATGTAGTCTCTGGGTGTCTAAATAGAAGAAATGGTAGCGGTTGGCTAGCATCCTAGAAACACCTGATTTGATTGACAGGAGGAAGTGACTACGGATGCTGCGGAGGGATGCTGCGACCAATCATAACTCCCAGGAAAAGCATTTAAATATTCAAAGAGAGAATAGATTTCACTTTTCGCTAGCCTCTCGGCTTTCTCTGAATTAAAAAAAATAGAGCAGACAGTTTTGCATGCTTTTATGTGATTTTTAGGTTAAGCTGTTCCACACAGTGTGGTTTAGCTTTTGCTAATACCCAGACTCTGGTGTTGAAACCGGCTCTGCTCCGCATTCCAAGACTGTTTTTCTACTAAAGCTCCTTTCTGCTGAACCCCAGACCTAATCTCATTATCTTGTTTGCTGTAATGGTTTACTTGTCATGTGTTTTTTTTCCCCAGTCCACTGCATTTCTCTTGTGACTTCCAACAATCACACATTTGTCACACAGGCATTGCTACTCTTATATTTTGTATTCTATCCTCCTTGTTCAGGTTTCCCCCCTTTCCCCAGTGCCAGTCAGCCATCGGTACTCCTAGGGGAGGACCCTCCACCCTACTCTCCACTCGCCTCCCCAGAGAGCGGAACTGCCCCTGTTATCAGCTGCAGGGTGTGTCAGAGCCTCATCTCCGTGGAGGGGAAGATCCATCAGCATGTGGTGAAGTGTGGGGTTTGCAATGAAGCTACGGTGAGTTACTCCAAAAGAATGTACAGCTAAATATGCAAAAAAAAACAAAAAACAAACTCGGACACACAAAATAGAGGCACCAACTATTAGATCTGTCATCACAAATTAGCTTAGATCTCAGTTTACCACAGATTTATTGAGGAGATTGCACTGTTTGCAAATCTGATTCAGAGTCTGCACTCAATTCCAATTTGTTGAAAATACTTATTTTGCTTTTGCTTGAGTTTTCAGCAAAATTGAAAATGTCAGAACAATTTAAATTAAGGTAATTTCCAAATCTGGATAAGAAGGAAAAAACAGAGTATGGAAAAATATGTGCATTTCTGCACTTTTTTTATATCCTATTCTCTAAGGATTGCATTCATTCATTCATTCATTCATTCATTCATTCATTCATTCATTCATTCAGTCAGTCAGTCAGTCAGTCAGTCAGTCAGTCAGTCCTAATTGCACTTTCTGAATCATCTGAACAAAAGTTTGTTGTAGTTTATTTTTAAATGATTGACCAAGGTATTCAACCTTTTTGTTTTTGTCAGTTTGTTTCATTATTATTAATTTTACATTTGCTGTTGTATTTCTAATTGCACTGACTGAACAACTCAAAGTTGTGTTCCCTTTACATGCTTGAGACCAAGCTTGTGAATCTGTTGGTGTATTTAAGCGCAATATACTGGTGCAGAGTTGTAAAATATATTTATAATTAAAAACATTTATGTCTGTGTTTGAAATAAGAATTGCTTTAAGTTAATTCAGCACTTTTTCTGTATTGAACTGGTATCAGGGACACTAACCCTCAGATGTTTGTATCGGAAGTGAAAAAAGGGCATCAACCCTCCAAGAATAAGCGAGTATATACAATAGATGAATTTGTATTTTTTACTTTAATGTCAGGTTAATGTTGGTTTTTTCAGAAGTACTGAGAAAACCAAGTAGGTGGCTCTGGAAAGCTCTGAAATGTTTACATGAAAATGTGTAGAAACCCTGTTTGCAGCAGCTCTTGTTGTATTTTACTCAGCATTTTCCTACTGGCATTCTCATAAAGTATCCTGATGTTGAGCTTGTGTGTGTTTTTAAATGGATTCAGAGTCATCCTTGTCTGCGTCACTAAGCTTACAGAAATCAATTTTATTCTTCACCACTTGTTAAACGGGTATATAAAATTAGAAAAGCTTATAGGAGGATCTAACGGTGTTAGATTTGTATCTGCACATGCAAATTTGAGACTTTTATCTTTACATTTTCCAATAAAAAATGTCTCCATTGTTCGTCTCGATGGCAGACTGGACTGGACTTGTAATAGTGAAGCTGTTAAGAAGGAACAGAGCAGACTGTACTTCTTAAGAAAGCTTACGTTCTTGAAGTAATTTAAGGTAATTTTGCACTTCACTTAGTAGTAAATAAACCATTTCAATGTCACACTGGCGTCAACATAGATTCTTGCTGTATCAAATGTAAGTGGACAGCTCTAAATATGAACATCCAGTCCTGGTTTTAACCATGTCATTTGACATTGACATGGTTCAGACTTGTTGACAATATTTCTAGTTATTTATTGCAAAACTTCTGATGCACTTACTGACAGATGTAAAATCCATAAAGATGGATAAAATAGTTTGTAACTACAGAGTTTAGAACCAGATCAAAGGTACTGAGGTTGTTGACCACTCCAAAACTCCTCTGCTGTACATTCACTGACAGATCGCTGTTTGATGCACAACTTGACTGTGAGCATAAGTGCTGTGTGCCAGCAGGTGTGCATGGCACATTCCAGTGGAGAGCTAAGATTGTTGTTGTGTAAATGACACCCCTTTTATGGCCTACTGAGTAATATCAACTCCTATAGCAATCAGAACAAACATTACACTAATGTTTGTTACACTAAACCAAGTCCTGATTTCTTTTTTAACAGAACCACATAGATTTCAACAAGTAAAGAACAACAAATAATGATCCACAAGTTGCTATTTTCAATCAGCCTTTCGATTGTAACAATGCTGATTATTGTTAAAATGTAGTAAACTAAACTGACTGACTTCCAATTCTTATAAGACCTTTTTAAATTCTTTACCAGACTCATAAGCTGCCACAATCCTCCCTCTTGAGACCTCAGACAGCTGTTTGGATCTCAGTGATGTTCGCTCTCACTTCATCAATTAGGAGCACAACAAATTAAATGTCTGAGGATTAAACAGGAAGAACCTTCAGAATGCTGAGTAATTGGGTCATAATCAAGTGCAGCGGATGCGCTATGGCTGTGTGTCAAATTAGCCCATTTTAAAAGGTCTATTGATTGTTTTATCATTTAAACTTTTCAGTATTGTTATAATTCACCATCTTCTTTTGGCTTTTCCACTCAGAGATTGCCTATGCAGATCGTCTTTCTCCTTTTAGTCCTAGTTGTTGTTTTTTGTTGTACATCTCCATGTCCCTAACATTTTTGACTTTTTATAGTCATACCCAAAGTCAGTCCTCAAGGGCCGGCATCCTGCATGTTTTAGTTCCCTCCCTGGTGGTAGTACCAACCTTTTCAACATGTCAGTGTTCTTCTTTGGCTTTCTAATGAGCCATCATTGCATCCAGTGATAGGCCGAAAGTAGTGAGACTTATTGATTGTCATGTATTTAATGAAATACAACTTTGATTTTTTTTATTTATTTATTTTTTACCCCTCCAGGGGTCTTTTGTGGGCACTAGTGTCCATTATATGACAGTAGGCTGACAGGAAAGGGGGAAGACATGCAGCAAATATCAGTCTCTGCCTCATCAAGCCTTGAAGGTGTCTGTAACCTTACAACATAACTGCAATATTGATATCCTTTATGCTGTCTTTAACAACAGTTTTAATATTCAGTTACCTGGTCAGTTTTAAATGTAAAACAAAAGGGTAGAATGGAACAACGGACTCAAAAATAAGAGCTGGATTTTCTATTTTGTTTATTCCTCTACACCTCTGAGTGCCAAATTAATGTTCAGAAGGATTTGGTTGGATGAATGCAGTATAAGTCAGTTTGTAATTAGGACTTCTTCTAAATGGCATATTGTCAGTGAAGTTTATAATGAAAATATTCATCACACACAGCATTATTAAATAATTTAATTTGTAATCAAATCTGATTTCTGCAGAGACAAGGACACGAACAGACATAAGCGACACATTTAAAAATGTCTGCACATACAATAGCTCTCATTATGCTTGTGTGGTAATTACAACAATGATTCAATTATTTGATGTAATGCTCTGAAGTTTTTTGAAATTATTGCCTCTATCGGGAGACTGCAGAATTATGGCGAGAAAACAGCTGCTCAGCCTAAACTTTACTTGCCAACTTCTAATCATGTGTTCGACTACGGAAAAAGGTTCCCGTTGATTGAGGCGGGGGCAACGATTTGACAGTTGCGCTGATGAAATCGCTGCGAGTAATTTCACCAGCAATCACAGCTGCATTCACAGGTTGATATGGTTCCTGGAGTGTGCATCGCTGGCAGTGCAGATCAATATGCAGATGGGAGAAGAAATGTAAGATTTGCATCAGGCTGTACCGATAAGTAATAACTACTTGCAGATGGAGGCAACATATGTAGATTTACACAATACATTATGTAGCTTGTGTAGACATGCACTGTTAGGCACGTTTTGTCAAGCGTATTGTCACCCAGGTCTCTAATTAAGCTGTTTTAATTCAAATGTATAAGCACCTGCAGTTATTTAAATTAAATGTGCCATTTTCTTTGTTTATTAACATCATTATTTGGGCTCTGTTAGGCACATATGGTCTTCTTTCATTACTGGTTGTTGATCTCCTCATTATTGCAATGTTTGAAGCTGCAGTTCACATCTTTCAATGTTTGTGTTCTTATTACATTAAAATAATTTCCAGTTGAAGAGGGGTAATAGAGGAATATAGAGTGGTTATTGTACTGACTGAGTCTTCTAGTGGCTTTGATTCATGGAAGGATTAGAGAGTCCTGATTATAGCTGTAATGTCCACAATTTGTCATTTTTGATTACAAACGAGAGAACTAGGATTTATGCTTATAATAATGTCCTGGACCTTTAGCGGATGGCAGTAAACAAGCCAATGTGTTTGTGTTTTTTAGCATCACCATTTTAGCTTCCCTTTGGCTCAAATGGTTAAAAAAAACAGGATCAGCTATCATCCATCTTGTGGTTTTGGGTGAAGCATAAACCCATCTGAATGTAATCTGAATTGTCTCTTATCATTTGATCAATAGGTGGAAACTATGACTGCAATAAACATCATTGCAAGTCAAAGATTTTGCACTTAGGCAGATTTATACCAAAGCAACAGAGTTTGTATCAAACACAGGAAACAAAAGTGCATGATTTATTTTGTCAGAATGGTGGAAAAAACACCTAAAAACATTTAGTTAAATGAAACCAGTCAGAGAAGTGCAACACAAGTAATGACATGTAAAAGTACAAACTAGAGATGCACCGATCTGATATTAATATCTGTATTGGTCCCAATATTGAAATTTTTTTTTTGATCAGATATTGGTGACAATGTGCCAGATCCAAAAGGGCAGATCTAGTCAATTTAATTCTCTGCTTTGTGGTCTGAGCGGCATCATGTTTTATTTATTGATTTTACGTCATATTTAGAATTCTTAATTGCACTTTCTGAAGCATTAACCAAGTTTTGTTGCAGTTTACTTTTGCGTTTGACCAAGATAGTAAATCTATTGTTTTGTCAGTTTCTGTTTCTTTATTATTTATTTTACATTGGCTGTTATTCTCTTGATTGCACTGATTGAACAGACTAAAGTTATATTGTTTTTTACATGGCTGACCACGTTTGTGAAGCTGTTAGTGTATTTAAGTGTGCTTTATTGGCACAGAGTTATCAAATAAATTTTAACATATTACATTTATGTCTTTGTTTTCAAAAAAAAAAAAGGAAATGTTTAAGACAGTTCAGCACTGTTTTTCTGTATCGGATGGTTATCTACTAAACTTCAGATGTCTGTATCGTAACAGAAGTAAAAACAGAGGATCGGTGCGTCCCTTGTACAATTTCTTGTTTTTAAAGAAATATATTATATACCTTGTATGATGGTACATGTAGTGAAACAATCTGTGATTTTAAGTTGATGCCTTGAAGAAAATATACTGTGTGCAACAAAAAATTGTATTCTCACCTTTAATAAAACACTCAAACATAATTGGGGTTAAATAACACTCCAGTTCTTTATTATGCTTTATTTTTTTTAAAAGATATGCTTCTTATTTTACAAATCAAATGCAAAGGTTTTGGTGTTCTTATACCATTCCACAAGCTGCTTAATTGGCTCTTTGAGTTATTGTTTTATATTTGAACTTTTCCAGTTATAAATCACCACCTTGCAGTTTGTGTACAGTTTCTGCTAGAAAACAATTTTCTCCTTCCTGTACTATTTATTCATCCTCGCCCATCACATATAATTGGCTCGTTATCTTCTCCTCTTCGGCTCTGAGGTTCTGCTGCCTTCTGATCTCCTGAGCGTTTCTGTCTCCCTCTGCAGCCCATTAAGAATGCCCCAGCAGGAAAGAAGTACGTTCGCTGCCCCTGCAACTGTCTTCTCATCTGCAAAGTCACTTCTCAGAGGATTGCCTGTCCCCGACCATATTGGTGAGAAACTCTGTGTGTTTGTTTTGTGATCGCGAATGCACAGCCCTGCAGAACTCCTGCAACACATTGTCCTGCTAGAAGGAAAGAAAAGCAGAGAAAGCAAGGTGCAGTGAGAACAGCGGGCCTTCAATTAAGGTCTTACTGCCAGCACAGTTAACATGAGGAAACCTCATTAGACGGCCGTGGCATGAATTTTTTACTCCTATTTGGCAAGTATTGTGAAATGTGGAAAGTTACTGTAGCTTAGACTGTAAAAGTTATTCGCTTTTTTTTTTTTTTCCCCCTGGAATTTCCAGCTGCATGCTAATTTTGTCATCCATATATCTGTTTATACTCAGGACACTTTTTAGAGCAATGAAGTTTGGATGAATGACGAGATTCAAAAAAATCCTCAGGCAATTTTTGCAGTTTTGACAAAAGCTTTCTGTCTACAGTCTCCAAGGTGCAAAGAAGTTTCCAAGCCTCTTTAGAGAAACATATATACAGTCTATCCCAAAACACAAAGCTGTTGGTCCTAATAAATGTATTGTTTTAGCAACTCATCAGAACTTTATGATTTTGATGTCTAGTTTGCTTCACAGAGGTGGTAGGATTTAGGAATTGATGTTGCAGTTCAATCTTCTCCATTTAATCAGCAGATGCTGATTGCTTTTTATCTTCTGTGGATCATAAAGCAGGCTGCACTAAATACATGCAGACATAAGATCAATTCCAGCGCAATTTGAATCAAGACATAGTTGTCCTCTCTTTATCAACAAGCGCATCAAATGCACCAGTGATCAGGGATAAAAAACATAAGAAGCAACTTTATTTTAAGCCCAGTAGACATTTTATTTTAGTTTGGGAAATTATTTGCAATGAATGAGACAATTTACCTTCTAGGACATCCCTGACTGTTTATATAATTTCTGTGTAATGTAACCAACCATGCTTTCTATTTGCCTTTGCTGAAATCTATATAACTATAGGCATGAAAACTCAAGTTTGCCCACATTGAGAACTCAAAAATACTATTATGATGTCCCTACCAGCGTTTTCTCTCAAAATATAAAATTAGTACTGGCACATTTTTCTTTTTTATATGAAGCCTTTGGCTGCAGTAAACTCTGCTGTGGCTGGTGATGTACTGTCTGTGTTTGACAAAAAAGTTGTGAGGCTATTTTTTAAAGAACAAAAAAAAAGCTTATTTTTCTACATCTGCATATTACATTCCTGATTTAACTTCATGTTTGATTTCTTTGACGGTAACAGATGTTTTTAAGATGATCTTGGACTAACAATTCAATAAATTTCTCCACATAAAAACATTGTCAGCAGGAAAAAGATGAGGTTTTGTTGAAGACTGCAGAAGAGTGTGTCAACTTTAATGTCGTGTCTGACTGGAACTTGGTGGCAAAGCCCGAATCTTAAATATTTGCAATCAAGGTATCAGAAATTTTTAGAGATGCACAAATCAGACGACTGGTGCAAATATTTCTTCTACCCGCAACAAACATTGATTTATTATTCCGTGTTTTGGTCTCTGTTCATTAAATGCCTTAAGATTTAAAACTCCCAATTGTTTCGGCCTTTAAACACATCAACAGCGCATACCTTGTTTTGAGTTTAGTAATAATCAAGTAGAGATTGGAATTTACGCTTTACTGCATCAGTGGAGATAATTTTTATTTGTTGAATTTAGAATCGTCGCCTTTATCAAGAAAACAGCAGAACATGCTTTTTTTGTTTTAAATATGATTGACATGTTTCAATCATTGAATTATAATGAAGTTTACACAGACGGATTTGTGAGTTAGTCATGAGAATATAAAGTGGGATGAGCAAGTTACACCTAAAATAAAACTGATATTTGTTTCTGCAGGAAAACGGCTTGATTTGTGCGCATCTAATTGTTTTAAACTAAGCTAAAAAAGATCTGAAATCAGGAATTTATAAAATAAACCTATAAATGCAGATCATAGTTAGGCTTACAGCTACAACCTCTGTTGAATTAAATGTATAGCTGTATTTAAAAGTATTACTCTTTAACTTCTTGCTGAAATCTTGTACCATTTACTGGTAAAGCGGTAAATTGTCAGATATTCTAAACGTAAGTGGAAATATTTGCATAATATTCCTGTTTTCACTAACATCAGCCTAATGGAGTATAATTGCTTACTGAGCTCTGCAAGCTGTTTTTGCTTATTGTGTACATACCTCATAGGCTACTTTCCCTCATTAAATACTCTTAAATGTTTATCTCCAGTGTCACTGTTTTGCATTCAAGCCAGACACGCTGACTCAACCAACACTTCTCCGTTCCCCTGTCTGATCAGTGATTCCGAGCCGCTGTCTGTGTCGGGGGAAGTAGATTTTTATGGAGGTTTTGTGTGTAGTAATGAGAGGACTGGCTGCTGATGGATTTTATAAAGCCGCGCTGCAGCACGCCCTTGAGATAGCAGCTCAAAACGTCAGGCTTTATGACAACGCAGTTTGCTCTCACACCAAATTTTATCATGATTGTGATAATTTACTCGTGGTGGGAATGCTGACTTTGTGTGCCTGGCTGTCTCCTTCCAGTAAGAGGATAATAAATCTGGGTCCTGTTCATCCTGGGCCGGCCAGTCCTGACCCTCAGCCTGCTGGAGCCCGGGTCTCCTGTGGACACTGCAGCAACACCTTCTTGGTAACGGCTTTCTCCTTAAAAACACATCAAAATAATAAAGAGAAACAAATATTGTCAGAATTCAGCTTGCAGCACAGTCTCTTTTTGGTAAAATTTATTTCATCAAAAAGAGAGACATTTTTATTTGAAAAATTTAATTGCACTATCAGAAGCTGTTTATTTTAACTTCCTTCAGACTAGATTAAGACCACTATCGGTATTCAGGATCATTCATATTATTTGAATGTCACTGGATTGTGATAAATCCTTCCTCTCTGTTAGCTCTGAGCAGATTTATTTTTACTTCTCTTTGATCTCTGGCTCTAAAAAGCAACCTAAAAGTCACACAACGTCCTTCAATCAACCAATCTATGTGCAATTTGGAGGTGTATGTATGCTCCTCCACAGCTGGAAGCCCAGCTCATCAATCTAAGTGTAATTTGGAGGTGTGTTTGTATCTGCGCTTTTTAGAGGTGGGCATTTTATTATCATAAGTAATTTGTTTTATCATTGTCTCAATAACAATTAAGTTATTTTTAATATCAAAATGTGAAAATCTCAGCAGCCCTTTTTGCTTGACTTTACGTCAATACAGTGTAGGGCTGATCTGTTGATTAATTTTTGGATCAACCCATTAATAATTAGATTGCAGAAGGTGCTTAGTAGGAGCTAAAACATTATCATTTGAGCAGTTTTGGATAGAACATATTTACAGACACAGGTTTATTTTTTGTATATCTTAAATCTAAAATGTATATATTCTTGTGCAGTTTTTTCTTAATTACTGCTCTGGGTATGTTGTACTTTCAGGAAAATTACCAATTTTAATCTAGACCTTAATCTATTGCCAAATTAGTTGACGATTATTTCAATAATCAATTTATCTAATGTCATCCTTATCTTGTGCAGCTTTAACAAGACCAAAGGTCATTAACAGACTACCACTGCTACTACCATAATGCTAGAAAAGCATGGAAGTAGCAGTGTGAACCCATCAACAAAGCTGTTGAGTAAAGATTTCAGAAAATCTTTAAACATTTAGAAGAAAGTAACTAACATGCAGGTATGCAAAGTTAGACTGTTTTGAAGAGCAGTTCCACTGTTTTGCTGACCAGCAGAATAATAATAAAAGCACTTTAGCTTTTGTCTTTTTGATCCTCGGGTGAATTTTCTTCCTTCCA
The DNA here is from genome assembly GCA_903066825.1 of Alfaro cultratus. Taxonomy (NCBI): domain Eukaryota; kingdom Metazoa; phylum Chordata; class Actinopteri; order Cyprinodontiformes; family Poeciliidae; genus Alfaro; species Alfaro cultratus. Next base: position 113,083 of record CAEFZX010010128.1, read on the forward strand.
ACTGAAGCTTTCTGGGAGAATTTGTGCAGGTCCACAAGATATCTGTTGTGAAATATGCTGGTGCAAGTAAATTATTAAAAAGACAGGACATCCTTCCTGCGAGCCAAGAGTATGTCGAGTTATCGCTGCAGATCAATAGCCATAACAACACACTGCTGATGTATTGTGGTCATTTTGTGTTGAAGGGAAAGGAACATTTTTCCTTGGTGCTTTTTTAACAATCTACAAGACAAGTAAAGATAGTTATGAAATTTATGATGGAAGAGAGGACATAGGTTTAGCTCAAGAAGGCGGAGAACAGAGAATTGTGTTAAATATTGTCTGACTGATGCAGAAGGGGTTTTTTAAAGTTTAGATCAATGTTACACAATCGCTTGAAGACAAGATGGCTGAATGAAAATACAAATCTCTGCCCTGGGTGGGTTTGTAAGCTAATTAGTTTTTACCCAAGCAGTGATGATATGTTGTGTTGGTCTGTCTGGAATTTATTTTCAGTCCTCATGTATATTTATTATGGAAATGAGAATAGAGTTTTATGTACAAGGTGCCCGCTGAAGCAAAAAACTGCAACGCATGTTAGAGGGAAATAAAAAGCGATTCACAGTGGGCACACTTGATAAGTTTTTATCACTGTAGTTGAAACCTTGGCAAACATGCAGCTTGCTTTTTGGCTCCATTTGATGCTCAGGGCGTTTAACTTTTGTGATTTCAGTGGACAGAGTTCACGGACCGGACGCTGGCCAGGTGCCCGCACTGCAAAAAAGTGTAAGTAGCTTTACGCTCTTTTTTTTCTTCTCTCATACACCAGCTGATTTTTTTCTGTGCTCATTTTCCTTGCCATCTTTGGCCTCTAGCTGAAGCTTAACCTGCAGAGGCATCCTGACAGAAAAGACCAAACCTTCCCATTGGTTTTCAGGTGATAAAAAGCCTGAACTTATTTATTCCTCCTCAGTTTCATTTTGAATATGTCCTGCCCTTGAGGATTTAGTTTGAAGATTGCTGCAGTCCATGTTTCTGTAATGTATAAATAAGCTTCTTAGTGTTTTTCACAATGTTCTTGTGAGCAGCTGCAAAGGAAAAGAAAAGCAGCTTTGAGGTGGTTTAAATCACACCTTTTTAATAGCCAGGGCTCCGAGTCAGAAATTTGATTAAGACGGAAAATAACTGAATATAAAAAATATTTGTACGTTTTCAGACTTTATTCTCTCTCCCATTAAGTAAATATTGTATTTATCCATGTACTCAGTTGTCTATTTATCCGTCCACTCAGTCAAGTCATAGATTTAGAGATTCTGTATTAAAATATTGACCTCTGCAGCACATGAATTTGAAATTTCTTCCAATTATGTATTTATTGTTTAAAATGAGCACAAAAAAAGTATTGCAAACCTTTGAAATTTTAAGTTGCCATTTAATTTTAGTTTGCACATGTACAGTTAAACCAAAAACTATTTATACTAGGGCTGCACAGATTCCAGTTTTCTGACTGATCACAGATCTTTATAAAGCCTGAGCTGCTGATTCTTATTTTGGCCAATGCCCATTGTTTTATTTTACCTTTGGAAAAGTTGCTAAATATACTGTGAAATTAAATGATTTGGAAGCAGAGGAGTTACTGTTGTCACCTCTCTTTCAATACAGAGCAAAATTGGAGAGTGGTTGATTTTCAGATCTCTTCAAAGGTAGATAAGATCAGTGGATACTATCGATTTCACATATAATTATTGACTGACCACAGACTGATCATAAGATAGATAATTGGGGCTGATTTATCAGTGCACCTCTCATGTATTCAGCTAAATAAATATGATTTATGTTCACCTAAAAGCAGCTTGAGATGAAAGTGATAGTGATGAGTCATATCTGCATTATGGATGAAGACGAAGATGCTGGAATTATTCTTAAGAGTAAGTCCAGCGAAATGTATAAAAAAGAAAAAAGCACAGTTTGCAGGTGGATGAAGTATTTTCAGGTTATTTTCTTGTCTTAAGTGGATTTGATGATGGTTATAAAACATCTTTCCACAGAACAAAGTGAGTGAAAACTTTTTTTTCTCCCTCTTCGATACGCACATCAGCTCAGTGACATAACCAGCAAACAGTCCGACTGAAAATTTATGGTGGAGTTTGAAAAAGAATGGTCCATGACAGGACTCCTTCGTGCAAAGCTGATCTGTCTGCAGCTGGGTGAGCAAGTTGGTAACTGATTGATGAAGGTCTTTGTTTTTCATTTGTAAGGTCCGTGCCTCAACAGCTCAAACTGTCAGGGAAAAAAAAAGTGAGGGAAGAAGGAACAAAGTGCTTTTTCTTCCACTTCATGATGCAGTCATTTTTTCTGCAATTAGATTAAAAAGACTAAATCAGAAGTTGGAGACTTTTTTAAATTTAATTTTGTCACAGCAGAACTCCATTAGTGTGTTTATAATTAGCTTTATTTAGGAAACTTTATCAGGTCAGAATATAAATGGAAGTATTTCTAGAGGTGTTACTTTTTCCTTTTATTTCCTTGTTTACAGGAATTACAGCAAAACAAACAAAAAAAAAGAAGCAGTTGCTATTGCTAACATTTTAAACACGGAGCTATGCCATATTGAGTGCTGTGAGTAATAAGAGATCCTTTCTGCATATCCAGCGCTGCACATGCCAGCTCTAACAAAGCCATTGTTAATGGCAACAGATGCGCTGAGCATTGTGAACATCTGCGCCTTTCCTGGTCATTAAAATGGTTGCTGTTACAATGTTAGATGCCCTGGTGGTTTTTGTTTGGAGACATAAAAAAATCAAACGATTCCTCTCCTCCTCCGCAGGTCCTCCATTGGACAGAGGTATCCCCGGAGGCGAAGCTTGTGGTGCTTTCTACTCTGCTTGCTGTTCAGCATTTCCACTGCTGGACTTATGGTGAGTGAACCCCAACAACAATTTCATGTCAGATGAAAATTTTATGGTAGGAGTGCCAACAATCTTTTATTGTTATATATTTTTTATTTATCCTCTCAATTAAAGGGGCAGTATTATGTATTTTTTAGGCATATTGTGTCATTTTATAGCATAATCAAGTAACTGTTAAATTCAGTTGTAAAAATGGTATACATATAAAATATAACTTAAAAGAAATTTGACTTCCTAATTTAACGAGTTGAAATTGGGCCTCTGTCTCTTTAAAAACTTCTGTTCTTTCTGGAACTCTGCCTTCAGGAAGTCATAACAATATGGCTCCTCTAATAACCCTTTTACATTTTTACCAGCATTTCACTGAGAAGTAGCTCTTATAATCCACTCAGTTCCACTAGGTGTTTGCTAATTGCTGATGGCTAGTCTGAAGGAGCTGAGTGCAGGGGTAGCAGGGGAGGACCGCTCTTTGAGGCTTGTAAATTACAACTCTGAGGGCGGTGCATTTTGAACAGCTGAATGGTTGCCATGGAGATGAAAGGATTTCTCAGATATGTATGAAAGAATCAAAGCAACATTCTAGGTATGTTTCTGATGAGAGAATAACATTATAACATGATGCTAAAAAATTTTTTTTACATAATACTGCCCATTTAAAAAGTCTGACAAAAATAGGTAGAAGCTGCAATCTACACTATGACCATCAGAGGGTGCAAGATGAGCACAACATGTGTAGATTTGCGTAGAGCTGTGAAGAAGCCAGTAAATGTCTCATCATTTAATCTAGTTTTGTGAAAAAGGCTATTTTAATTACAAGAACGATACAAGAGCTGATAAGTCTTCATACGAGTTCACTTCATCAAATTTCTAACAGCATGTACCTAAAGGAAAGAGGCACTCAGAAGGTTTTCAGGATTTAATTAAAAAAAGCACATTTTAAATGCAGGGATCTAAAGATTGATCTTCAACAGCTTTAGCATGTTGAACATGCATTCGATCGGCATCAGAAGATGAGAGATCAGACCCAGAAAGAAACCTGAATCATTAAAACAATCCGGATTGTTCATAATTGAGATAAGAGCAGAAAAACGGATATGTAGGTCAAAGGAGGATGTTTTCTGACCTAATTCGTGTTTTAGTTTCTGTCTCGGGGATTGGTGTCATGGCCGACTGAAAACATGAACTCCAGGTTTAGACCCGGTTCTGTAAGAAACGGGTTTCAGTCCAACAGCTGATGGTTTGACAGCTGGAAGAAATCACTTTGTCTGGAGGTTTGAAAACTTCTGACGGGATTCCTACGCTCCATCCATTCATCCGTTCGTGCTTTCTTGTCCATCCATCATTCACCTTTTTCTCTCATCCATCCACTAATCCATCCATCTGTTCGTTCATTCATTCATTCATTCATTCATTCATTCATTCATTCATTCATTCATTCATTCATCCTTTCTTGTCCATCTATCCATTCATCATTTTCTCTCATTTACCATCCATCCATTCATCAATCTTTTTATTTCACCCATTCATCTATCTTTTCTCTCATCTGTCCATCCATTCATCCATCTTTTTCTCTCAACCAACCAACCATCCATCCATTGTTTTCTGTTATCCATCCGTCCGTCCGTCCATCCAGTCTTTATCTATAGTTTTACATTTAAGGCCTGCCCTCTACAGAATTTTCTGAGATAAATTTCTGATGAATTGTTTCTAAAACAAATAAATCCTGAATATTTAAATATGTTTTCCTCTTTCCTTTTTACAGCCATAGCAGTTTTCTTTTAGAGTTTGTCATTTGAAACCTGTGTCTGCAGTGAAAATGTTTTTCTATGAGTCCCCGACACTTTTCAGTCTTGGGTCCTTCCACAGTTAATCGCTTCTTCCAAATAAAATCTATTAAAGCTGGTGGCTGTAATGTGGCAAAACGTTTATTGGGTGTGAATACCGGCTCTAGCTCGTAGATTTGTTTTATAGTTCCTTTTACATTATAGAAGAGGTTTTACACTCATTCTTGAATAAAATAAAAATATTTAATACATGGCTGTTTAAGTTTTTTTTCTGGGGTTTACTGAGAGCGATTTATTAGCTAATCCACAAAAAATGTTAATATGTTAATCAGCAGTGAAAGTTTGCTGATACTTAACTGGAATTCAGTGAAGATTACAGCAACATAATTGGGCATTTCAGAAAAAAACCCTCTGCAAATATGATTATGTCTTTACGCCGCTCGGTTACTTGAATTGTCTATGTGCGGACTGGAGCCAGCCGATTGTTGTCGTAGCGTCATTTAAAGGGCCGGCTCTGTTCTGTCCCGTCTCGCTTCAGGCTGGAACGTGGGTGAAGGCGCAGACCTACCCGGGCATCTACGCCTCGTGGGCCGTCATGCTGCTCCTGGTTCTGGTCACCTTGGCTCGGGCCTTTTACTGGGTGTGCATGAGGGTCAGCCAGCCGCTTCAGAACTTCACATAGAGGCCCGTCATCTGCCACCTCCCGACCCGACAGGACGGAGGAAAGATTCCTTCGAAACAAAACAGAATATATATATTTAATCCAAACCCCCATGAAGAAGAAGTTCTGCTCCTCCTGTCCCTTCCCTTCTAGTCAGAAATGTTTCCAGAACTGGAATGATGGTGGCTGTAGCTGCTTTATCGTATCTAAGTGGCTCCCAGCCTAGTGTAATGATGTCCTAATCCAATCATCTGGCCAGTGTGGGGATCATTTTAAAATTTTAACACTTGTTTTCCTCCTTATTCCCGCGCTGTTGATAACTTTCGGCTTCAGTCTGTGGCGCTCCTGTTTTTGTTTTGAGGTTATTCCCCATCAGTCCAGACTCAATGTAAAACCATTCAGCCTTTAAGATGTTCAAACTGCAAAACAACTGTCAGATGAAGCTATTAATGCCGGCTTAAACCTCCCTTTGTCAATCAAAAGATCAAGAAGCTATAGAAACTTCTCTGAAAAATTATAATTTAGTGGAGTACGGTCGTAGGCGATGATTTTCCCCCACCTTAACTTAATGTTTATGTCAAATTATTCCCCTGAGACTGACTTTGATCCAAATCAGCTTGAAAGCCTTAAGAGGAGGTGTGATAGAAGGATTCAGCACACAGACATGCAGCCACGTCAATGAATCACAACAAAGGGGAGATGCTCCTTTTTAGAGCTGCCTGGCTGCATCGAAGGCAGCCCAGCCTCCTTCTTCAAAGATGGACCTAAAAGCAGATTTTCTCCTCACTTTTGTCCTTATCTCGGCAATAGAAGAAGTAGTTGAAAGGTTTTTTTGTTGTTTGATGAGAGCAAAGCCACAAGATTTATCTTATATGTTTCATCTTGTTTTTTCTTTTTTTTTCTTTCTATCTTTAAATGCATCATATAAACCTACGAATGAACACATTCTCATTCCCTAAAACATTCCATCATACAGGATTATTTTTGTACTTTTAGTTCCTTTTCACTAAAGAAAACAAAATCTGGTTAAATGGAAAGATTTTTTGTTTTTTTTTTTACTTTTGTTTTGTTGCAGTTCTCTGCCCTGAATTTTCTTCCACTTTAATGATGAATTATTTTGAAGACGGAGGCTGAGCTCTCATTAGTTACAGAATGACTAATATAAGAACAGCTACACACTACATACATTCTCACTCGTCCTGTTTGTGGTTCTGACTGCAGTTATGTTTTTGTTCTCGTTTATGTAAAGTATGATGGCTTTTTTTTTTTTGCTGGATTGTAAATATTTATGTTAATGAAAAACAGAAGTGACTAAATGAATTGTTTCTTTGAGTTCAACACTAACTGCTGTGATTGTAAGTTTGTTTTTAAGAGAGTTATTTTTGCAGCTCTTCTTCTGTTATGTATTTAATGTGCTGATTTTGTTACTAACCCAATGAGCCTCCGGACGCCTGGTTGTGTCCAAACGCACGTCGACAAAACTCACAACTATCAACATTCTCACATGCAAATATTTAAACCAAGTACAAGATGAAGAAAGGAGATTAGGTTAAGCTGTTGCACTGAACTGAGGTCGCAGACAATTCTTATGGAAGTGTCATTATTTATTATGCACGCTGCAAAATGGGATCACTTTTACATTTCAGTTACAGTTTTTACAGTCTTATTATGGGTGACTTCTGACAGAGCGAGGTTTTTTCACAGCCTCCCTCCTTTGTATTTATTTCCAGTACAATAATCTAACTGTCTCCTTCTATGACCACAGCATTTATTTATAAGGGCAAAATGAGGTGAAAGTGATCCTTTTTGCACTGGAGAGATTATGTTTTATTATCAGTGACTGCAAACTAGATTAATCGTGTAAAATCCAATAATCAAGAAGCTGGCTGATGCTCTTTTCAGAGTTCGTTTACACTCAAATAAAGACATGATGATGATGAACATGATGTATGAAATGGCTGGTCTTTCTTTTTTGTTCCTACATTTTCTATTAAGAGGTACACCTGGGTTCTAGACCAGTTTTTATACACCGCAGCCCAGGATGGATTTGAATTGATGCTCTTACTTTATATTAGAGTGGAAAGCACCACTGAACTCACAAATCTTTGCAAAATAAAATGAGAAATGCATTGTCTTTATTTTCCAGGTGTAGAAAAGTATGGAAAAATCAAACAGGACAATGGAAAAATATGACTTGCAGAGTTTATGCTCCATCTCAGAGGTCTGGTGACTGCGTTATATACAGTGAACCTTTTGTCATGTTGAGATGTTTTGAGCTTTGGGAGATGATGCGTCATCCTGCTGGAAGCGGCCATCAGAAGAAGGAAACTCATGTTCATCAACAATGATCAACCAAGGCTTTAGTGTTTAAACAGCAGGCAGGTGTCACTTAAAGAAATATATTTAAAGATTTAAATTGTGTTCAAATTATTTAGCAACTGTGTAAATGAAAACTATGTTAAATAATTGTAACACATCAGTTGTGTTGAATTATTAGCACAGTAAATGTTAAACGAAATGGGTCATCCTTGTAAAGAGACATTGTTGTTGGATTTTGATTCAATTCACGTTATTAACACATCTGTTTTAACAGTGTAGCAAAAATAATTGAGATTATACAGCCAGGTTTTGGCATTTTTAAACATAATTTATTGGAAGTTATTGCTGTTACTATAACTACAAACATTTGATAAGAAATTTTTATAACAATGAACAATGCGATAAATGTCCATACCTAAGAGTATGTCTTGTTGATGTAGTCTCCAACCTCCATATTAAACTTCATCTGGTCCAGAGATGTGTTGAATGAATTGTTCTACACCATCCAACTTTGTTTAAAGTAAAATAATTTAAAAAAAACAACATTGGACAAGTTTGACGATCGTAATTGTTACAGAATACTGAGATTAAACTTCCTTCTCTGAAGTGGGATAATTGAAGTTAATCTGAAAAGCAAAATTCAGCCTTTTCTCATTTTGCAAAACCTCCATTAGTCTTATCTCCATTTTTTTCAATACCACAGCGAAATGTTTGAAAGCAGCTCTTTTTTTTACTCCCCTCACTCGACCAGGCCTCCTTTTCGGCATCCTCTTGAGTTTCATGCGGATATATTTTTCGCCTGGACACAAAGAGATGGAGGGATTAAGTACGAGGAGGAACCTTTCAGAAACCACAGCTCCCCGGAGAGCAGCACAACCTTGGCAGGCTAAGAGGCCAGAAAGATAAAAAAAAAAAAAAAAAGCCAGAAACTGATTCCAAAGCCTTCTGGTTTTTAAGTGAAAAGTGGCATCAGAAAGCTTTCATTCTGTCACACATGAATCCACACTCTGCTTTGGGGGCATTTTGTTGTAAATTTATTGACTTAATTTTTCATTCATGAAATTATCCCCTTTTACCTCTGAAGAGAGAGACGAGCCATATCTCCGCTCAGCTTTTATTCTCTTCTCTGTATTGATAGCTTTCCCCCCTGTGAGATACTCTGCTGACAATTCAGCTGATGCGGCACGGCCATAAAGCACAGAGGAGAAAGGAAATCTCTCATGTAAATCATCTCTCTTGTTCCTAACTCGGATTATTACGGCCAACCCTACGATGAGATTTCATTATACGGCAACCAGTTACAGCAGGAGGTGCAATATTTTGTTCTAGCACCGCTGATTATGCCTTTTAAAGCACCACTTCACTGCTTTGGGGCACATTTATTCATTATTATAGTAACAGCATGATGTGATTCTTTTAAAATATAGTAACACAATCATTTGAATGGATCTTCTATCATGAACATTTGAAGGAGCCGCTTTTATCCAGCACATTCAAGTCCAAATTTCAGAGAAGTTTTTGTATGAGCAGAAATAGCAGCTCTACAAATGGACTGTGCATGTTATATATTTGGAAATGTTTGTAACAGATTTTATAACCAAGCTGGAGGAAGATACATAAAGTGAATAAAGCAACGCTCAGCCGCTGGGTTTAACCGATAAGGGTAAATGTTCCTAATGTATCAAGTCTACACAGCAGAGTGGCCTCTGGGTTTTTACATAATGCGATCCAAAGAAGGATCAAAAGCAATCTGCTCATAAAAATGTTTTTACATCTCTAACCACCTGCAAACTGCATCAGCTTCAGTCAAAACTGCCAACAAATCAGATTATGATATTAAAGAAAACTGATCTGCAGCGTGTCACCTTGCACCTGAAGCAAGTTGGAACTCAAAATATAAACCTTCTAGTTACTAAACATATATTTAAAGGTAATTTGTGTTAAGATGTCTGGAGGCAACATGGTACAGCATCTTGCACAAATACTGTTGAAGCCAGATAATTCAATAAAAAGACAAACATTTATTTCTCAACCTGTGATATTTTAGACTAAACCTTAGCTGTTTTAAGTAGGTTAGGATTATGGGGTTTTTTTTGTTGCTTTTTATATTTTCAAACTGTTAGTGATTCTTAGGACCATTGTGTCCAGACTTTGTAATACCATCCGTTTGTGATGCAGCAAATATCTCAGTAGAGTTGAAATATGACAAAACTAACTTACAAATAACATTTCAGCAAGATGTAGGAGCTTGTTTTGAGTCAGTTCCTTAATATTGATGAAAAAGTATGAGTTCCATTGGTAGATTGTTTCAATTACAACAAGACATTTTTCCCATAAATGAAATAATCTGCCAGTGGAACAAGTACTTTTTTATCAAAATGAAGGAATTATTTAATTAAAACAAATATCTTGCTGAAAAGTTACTCATAAGTTAATTTTGTCTTATGTCAAGTGTAGTAAAATATTTGAACAAGAAACTAAGCCAAAATTACTTGGTATGATTTTGTGTTTTTGCAGTACATGTTGTCCAAGACTTACAAAACTACAACATATTAAGTATTTTAGTTGAAATTTGACATACTGCTTTATAAACATAGAAAAGTTTATCCTACATTCATCTCGATATGTTTGGGTGTAAACATGATTGTGACAGGAATGGTTAGTTAAAGCATTTGCGTGGAAGTGTGATGATTAATTGCTGCATAAGCGCAGAAGGTTTTGGTAAGTTGCTTGAGTTTAGTCTGTTAGTTTAGAACTGATTTCAAGAATAGTTTATGGATGCAGAATCTCCTTTTATAGCATTAAATAAATGGTAAGTTGCTAAGTTTAAAATCTCGTAGAAACTAAAGTGAGACATTCTCACTGGCAGAAAGGCCACGGAGATTTCAAACTTTTAGAGCACCATCACAGTAGCTTCTCAGCACAGTTGTCAAAACGATTGTGTTTTGTCATTTTGAAAGTTCTTGGTAAAAGCTTACATGACCTGAATTATTAGTTTTTATCAAGGATGAAGATGTTATTTTTCACTGACATTGTGCTAGATGACTTCTTCAGAACAGAAAATTTTGAAGAGAAAAAAGAGCAGCGTTGTATTATAACTGTCGTACCTCCTGAAATTTCAAAAATATACCAGCATATGAAACATATAGTTAGCTCATATATGCGGCAATGCAAAAACCAGGAACTGATACAGTGAGCAGGAAGCAGTCAATTTCATACAACCTATTTCGATTTACAGGAATTGATTTGATTGCAAATAAGATTCTAATAAAATAGTTTTCACTGGAACATGAGTCTGAATCTATACAATCTCTTTCATATAAAGTAAAAAAAATCTGAACTATTCAGAACATGTGTCAAAAACATTCTGATGCAGTTAAAAAATCAGAAATTGTGCCACATGATCTGTATCTGTGAAATATTTACCAGCATATGCATGTGAGGTTTGGGTGTCTGGGCAACAGGTCCAGAGGGGAAACCCAGGCATATTTGTAGGGGCCTGCAGAACTCCTTGGGGATGTTCCCGTAAGGTAACCTAATCAGATGCCCAGACCACTTTAGCTGAATCCTTTCACTGTGGAGAGCAGCGGCTACATCTGGACTTACAGAGGAAGCTCATATCAGCTGCTTGTATCCATTATCTTGTTCTCTTGGTTGCGATCCAGAACTCATTAGTCCCATAATAGTTAAGGGTTGGGAATGTAGACTGACTATAAAATTGAGAGCTTTACTTTCTGGCTCAGCCCTTTTGTCATCACTCACAGAATGGAGAACCACCCATATTTTAAGGCCCTAATCCATCTGTCCGTCTCTGTTCTATCATACTATTACTTGTGAATAAGTCACAGAGATACCCAACCTCCCCTTGAAGAAAAGATGAATCCTCCACCTGGTGGGAATAGTCCACATATTTTCTCATCAGGACAATGGCTCAAAACTTGAGGAGCTGATTATCATTTTGGTTGCTTCAAACCCAACTGTGAATCTCTCTAGCAGGAACTAAAAGTCCCTATCTAAAGACACCAACAGAACCATATTGTCTGTCAAAGCAAATGAGACCCCAAGGGTTCAAAACCATATGCCATCCTCTCCAAAAGTATTAATTAACATCTTCTTTATTAGCACTGCATACAAGGGACTACCAGTTGTAGTCCAATAGTCCAGTTCCAGATCAAGTTGTGTGTTAAGAGCACATGCACAGTCTTGCTTTGAGTATATGAGATAAGATAGCCCTTAAATGCATCCTTGGTACCCCGTGTTCACCAAGCACTACCCACAAATTGCCTTGGGTTATATGGTAATAACCCTAGGTCCACAAAACATGTACTGGAAACCAAATCTTTATGAACCTCACAGCAGTTCCATCAGAGTAAAAATCTGGTCCACTAATCCATAGCCAGAACAAATGCAACTGTTTCGGAGTATGATCCCTCCAAAATTGGACCCCACTTTTTTTTACAGGATTGAGACCAGTAATTCATGTGACATTGATGACCATGACAGGCCCACTATGTCCAGGGCCTTGAGCAGTTTGGTATTGATCTCATCCGTTTCTGGTGCCCTGCCATAAAGGACCATTTTAACAATCACTTCTTCAGTCATGAGTGTCTTTCCCCAAGTCCTAACACTGGGGAGGATATGATGATAAAATTAAGGACATCCACAAAGTGACTCTTCAACCACCCAAGAATATCCTCAGTCTGGATCCACAGACTGGGATGGTCCCTGTTCCTCCTTTCTGGGTCATTGAACATTTTGGTAGTACTTTATTAAAGCCAATCTAAGTCCTTCTCTGTAGCCAAGACGTTGCTCCTGCAACCACAGATCCGCTCGGTACCTGTCTGGTGTTTTAGGAGTCCCCAAAGCCAATCAAGACCTGAAGGCCTCTTTATTCACCGCTGCAGTCTTGCAGGTTCTGTGATATTCACTGCAAGGGGAACTAATCACCATAAGGCTGCTTCTTCTGGAAGTCACGTTTGAGATGTAGAATCTTAACATAACCCAATCTAACTCAGACCATGAGAGAAATTTTCCCAGAGGTGTAAGCTGAAGGTCTCCCTAACGGGGGCCTCTACAAGGCTTTCCCAGTTCTTTCTCACCTCTAAATTGGGCCGACTTTTGGGGGCTTCAAGTTCATTGTTCACCTCATTTGTTAAATTTCTCCTTTTACTTTCCTGCTGTGTTTGTCTGAGAGTGTGTTGCTCTGTTTTGTTATGCATAAACTCAAATCTCTTGGCAGTTTTCAACAATTCATGAGACACTCTCGCGGAGCATCTCTTGCTTGCAGTCTGTGGATATTGCAGCAGTACAAAAAAAGCAGAGCCATGCTAAAGCCCTGATCCCTCTTACTTATAACAGGATTTGACCCTTAAGACTCACAGCATGACCCTCATCTGCTGCAATACCCTCATCCTGTTTAACCTACACTCTCACTATTGTCCTTTTGCCTCACACATGCACTCTACAAGCACACACGGGAAAAATGTGAGATCGCACATAAAAAATCGAATCTTGACACACACGGACAGATTTCAGGACCTCAAACCATCACGGCACTCTTTCCCATTCTCCCACACACATGCAGGCTCAACGATATGATGTAAGCCCAGCTTCATTTTCTGCCTAACACCCAACCTTGATGGATACAGCTAAATGTGAATAGCAAACAACTGCTCCTGGCACTGCAGAAGAAGGGGAAAGAAATGGAGAGATGACAAGGGATGAAGGAGGATAGGACAGAGAGAGGAGGATGTAGGAGAGGTTGCACTGTGTGTGGTTTAACTCGCAGAGAACGGCTGATGGGATTGCACGAGTAGGAGAGGCAGAGTTGAAGGGGAGAGGCATGGAGGATGAGAGGATGGAGAGAGATGAAGGAGAAGAGATTGAGAAGGCAGCTAAGCGCCAGATTAAACTCTGGGGTCGTCAGCTGTAAAACAAACAGTCCTTTTAGCAGGGATCAAATCTAGACTTAACCCTCCTCCCTCTCACTTTTTCTCCCAAAGTCTCATCCTCCTCATCTTCTGTCCACACAAACACACAGATTGGCACGGAGGAGATAATGCTGATCGCTGAAGTAGAAAGGACTAGCAGGAGGAGGAGAATTTCTGTGGAAATGAAGGCTTGGGTTTTGTATTCTTTGCCCTAAATGGCCCCTTTGAGAATGGGAAGTCTTTTAATCCTAAAACAGAACTCTTTCATTATATTGTCTGCCTCCCTTATGTGCAACTTCTCCTCAGGATGGAGAGGTTATATAGCATAGAGAAAAAAGAGTTTTCTTCATATATCTCATTGTTTATATTGCATTTTACAGTAATATTCCCCCGACGTTGCTGCTCATCTCAGAGCCCTGCTGTCTAGTTTAAATTTCTTAGTGATTTAGGTCTGGATGCTCTCTGTGCCTCCATCAGTCCCAAGGCTCAATTTCCAAACTGTCAGCTTATATCCATGGCGCGAGGACTCTCCCTTTGTTGTGTCTGCATATTTTCATGTGTCCTGATATACAGCTTCCTCCACATTCAGTGGCAACCCTGCTAAGGCACAGAGGGAGAATGTCAAACACAAGAAGGTGCCGAAAAACAGGAAAAAGTACCTGATCAAAACAGATCACAACATTCACGGAGAACTGGAACTACAATCGAGCATTAAGGAACTACAAAATACCAACCAAAGATTTGTGTAAAAAATAAGAACCAGAAAATAGAACCTGGACAAACTAAACTCAAAGTTCTTTTGGTCAGTACAGCAGCAGTCCTCTGGGGTTTAACACTGTTCTAACTTTTTAGAGGGTCTTGTTGAGGAGTTGTGCTATAGTTGCCTTAAAATTCAAAGTCTACAACAATCCTAAAGGACTTCATAAATAATTGCAATGTTCTCTGCTGCTTATTTTGTTTCCAGTGCTATCACTCTCTGCACTGGAGTGCCGCAAGGCATTGTACCAGGCCTTTTGCTTTATTTCTGTTACTTTCTACACCCAAGACAGTGGCAAAATATTGTTAAATTTGCTGACAACACAGTAGTTCTGGATCTTCAACAGAAGGAGACGGCCTACATAGAGGAGGTCTAGTATGAGGCAGATCACCAATAAACTTGCTGGTTTATGTGGCCTACTTATCTATTTGCAACCTTTTCTGTTGAACAAAATTCCACATTTTTGTATAGAATAACCTGTCTATTTGCAGATATTTCCATAGATTATTTCTAAGATTTGAGGCATTTAAGTTTTAGAAGCTTAAATAGCTAGCCCTATGCTAGCTGACCTGCTATTGACTGACACTTGTAAAGCCAAGAACAACATTAATTTAACAGAACCTAACAGTTGAATCGCTCCACTAGCTACAAATTACATAGTTTCTGTGAATTTTTGCAATTACTTTTGAACCTTGGATATGCCTTTTGTGCCATTGTAGCTATTGAGAAGCTGAAATCTCAACCTCAGAATTAACAGCCACATGTTTGTTTTTACTTTGCAACAGATGTGACAAAGCTCATAGGTCAAGGACCAGCTTGATGTACCCCCAGGTCTTTCAGACCATTACATGAAAACAGAAATCAAATATCTGTGATCCGTGTGATATTAATTTGGAATCAGGCTTAAATAAATTTAAATAAAAATCCTGCCCCCACATATAAAGTTTAGCAATTAACCCAGAAAAGTTTTGGAAATATTAAAATGACAATTTGTAGTTTTGAGTTGTTCACTTTCCTGTCTGTTCAAAACGTCTGGTTGCTAAGAAACAGAAATGGGTCATGACATTTCAGAATCTCTGAATTTTTGGGTTCATTAGTGAGATGTAGAGGTGTTGGTGAGAAGTATCCCTGAATTTAGCTGAATCCTCGTTTGCTGTACATATAAATAAACTTTGGCAGCATTGGCGCTATAGCATATAGTTTAAAACACAATTACCTCTGACGCTGACCAAATGTATGTAAACTTTAAAAGACGTTACACAAAAAAATCTCTAAAACATGCTCTTGTTACGCTTAGCAAATGTAAATAATATCGGTAATTATAACTAACCTACAACAAGGGAAAATTTGGTCTAATTGAACTTCAGACAGTGAGAAAAAAGTGAATTTTTATTTGATATATACATATTGCACCCCTCCTGACCCCACAAGGGACAAGGGTATACAGAAAATGGATGGGTGGATGGATGGATGGATGGATGGATGGATGGATGGATAGATGGATGGATGGATGGATGATGGATGTGATGGATGGATGATGGATGTGATGGATGGATGATGGATGGATGATGGATGGATGGATGGATGGATGGATGGATGGATGGATGATGGATGTGATGGATGGATGATGGATGGATGTGATGGATGGATGATGGATGGATGATGGATGTGATGGATGGATGGATGGATGGATGGATGGATGGATGGATGGATGATGGATGTGATGGATGGATCATGGATGGATGATGGATGTGATGGATGTGATGGATGGATGATGGATTTGATGGATGGATGGATGGATGGATGTGATGGATGGATGATGGATGTGATGGATGGATGTTCCTCTTGCCTCTAGGTTCAATCATCAGATACTATTACTGTTTATTTGAATTAAAAGCTGCCAGCCTTCAAAATTATTGTTGAAAGAACCCCTGATATTTAACAACATATTAAGGCTTTAGATTTATTTGTACAGTTGGACAAATAGGTTTTATTTTTGGCTAATTGAAATGAAATCCCGACAACTACTGAGAAAATGCTTCTTTCACCTGAAGAACATGAAGGCCTATTGCGTCAAAAGTAGAGTTTCAAAGGACTACTTGTGCTTTTGTACCTCTAAGACTTCAGCTACTGTTATGGTGTCTTTAATTGTTTCAGTAAAAGAGAGATTTCGGATAAAAAAAATAAAAATAAAAATTCTGAATGCTGTTGCTCACCTTTTAACCAAAACATGTAAGAGAAATCACATTACACCAGTTTTGAGCATCACTTCACTGGATACCAGGTTATTTTTAGAGTTCATTTTAAAACTCTGGCTCTTACTTTGAGAGCTCTTCACAGTCAAGCCCCCTCTTAAATCTCCGACCTGCCTCACATCCCTGCCTGAACCCTGAGGAGCAGAGAGGATCGAGCCTTTCAGGGTGGAACATGCTGCTCTGCTTAACTTCTGTTGACTCTTTTAAGAAGCAGCCAGACTCTTTCATTCAAACATGTCGACGTTTCCATGGCATTGTGCTTTATGTATTGTGTTTTTATGCATCTTTGTCTTTGCTACTCTGTGTCTGTAAAAAACAAAATCCAATCTCAATATCTTTTACTTATGTATCTGCTTATAGAAGATATGTATCATCTTGAAACAAACACTTAAGGACTTAAATTTCCCCATTAAGTAGAGTCTACTCAATCCCTTTTCTACTTTTTTATTTTGAAGGTGTGATATCTGTAAAGTTTCTCAAACAGATGAGTGTACCGTAGTTATCTTTTTAAGTGTGTGCGTGTGTGTGTGTGTGTGTGATTTCAGTCCCAGAGTTTTTACATGTGACCCAGGGTCCCCTGGCAGCTAAAAGCACGACATTCAACTCAATTAGTGGCATGCATAATTGATAGCTGTCTGGGAGTGTATTTGTATTTACACTGGAATGAAAAGCCTCCGGTGTCATCTATCACATCTGAGGAGCTGTAAGTGTAAGTGTGCGTGTGTGTGTGTGTGTGTGTGTGTGTGTGTGTGTGTGTGTGTGTGTGTGTGTGTGTGTGTGTGTGTGTGTGTGTGAAACTGCCCTGGAGAAGTGAATGTATAGAGCTGCATGTGCATCATAAGAAGCCTTAGAGGATAGAAGATTTTTGTCTGCTGCAGGGAAAACTAATTCACAGTTAATCTCTCATCAGCACGACACGTTCTTTTGGCTAATAGGTACAAGACGAATGTACAACGCTGCTTTCACTGCATCTACTTAAAACTTTGATTTAGGCGGATTGGTTACAAATGCATCTTCTCTATTTTCATATTTTTGGACATAAGATTTAAAGATACTAACCTGTTTTTATGTCTTCAGCAAAATTTAATAAATTTCAAATTATTTCTAACAATCAACAAATACCTTTTACACTGTTCACATTTTGCATCATTACACCAACAAAATTCAGTATATTATGTTGACATTTGTGTGAAAGAACAATACAAAGTAGTGGATAATTAAGGATGCATGCTGTTTATTCAATAATGTCTAATAAATGTCAGAGGCCCTTATGGAACAGCTGAAAATAAATTCAACTCAGCTAAACTCAACTTATTAATAATTCGGACATTTTGAAGCCTTTTAGTTGAACTGGAGCGGTTGAATACAAATGCACAGCCAACTTTTGAGAACTTAATTAGTAAGAGATGTTGAACTCCAGGTATTCTCCTCCTCCTTCTACTTTATGATGGCCTCCATTTTGACCATTTGCTTTAAAAGGAAAGTCAAAGTCCAGACATACATATAATTGAAAAGAATTGGACACTGATGTTCACAGATGCTCTCCATTCAACTTGACTGAGTTTGAGCTATTTGCAAAGAAGAAGGAGCAACAAAAAAATACTCTATAAATCCTAAAAGGAAGTTTCTGTGCTGCATCTGTCTTGAGTTTTGAGTCAAGGCTTGATTACAAATTCATACATCATCTTTGATTAAAAAAAGAATGTGGAAAATGATTAATCTTTCTGATTACTATTTTTTTAACAAATAAAATTTCAATAAAATAAACTTTTGTTCGTAATGTGGTATATTGTGAATGGTGTAAAACATTTTGTAAAGTGTGGTTTATTAAACCACTCATGAATGAGGAGAAGAAGGTTTCAGCTGCTATGCACCACAAATCTGGAATAAACAGAAAACAGAAGACTTAAACACTCAGTGCCTTTAAGTCTAGAATAAAACTCACCTGATTAGAGTTGCTTTTGAAACGTAATCAGTGAAACATTAATCAGCAAACTTATGTGTAACGACGGCACTTGACAAAATGAAATGTTTTAATTGTTTACTGTTTTCTATGAATTTTGTTTTTATGAAGTAAAGCCCTTTGAAATGCCTTGTTTCCTTGTTGCTTTCAAAAAAAGCTTCTATAAATCAATTTTAAAAATATGAATCATGTCATCAAGTGAGAATCATGAACTTACCTCTGGTACTTTTAAAGTTGTGTAGATTTTTTTTACATCAGCCTTAATTAAACCAAATAGAAAATCCCTTTAAACGGTGTTACTACGTGAATATGATCCTGAACACAACGTGTCAGACGCCTCCAGCAGACGCCAGTGCGGCAGAGTGCTGAGCAGTCTGATAACCTTGGTCAAAGTCACTGCCGTTGAGCAAAAAAGCAGCAGCAGAGGGGTGACAAATGGCCCTGGCGCTGAGTTCATCACCTATTTGATTTAGCAAAGAGAAAACCACCAGTCACCTTCGCTCAGCGCCGCGCTGCTCCCCCTGACTCGAAGTGGAGGAGGGAAAGTGCTTTCTCCTATTTCCTCCTGGTTTATTTCCCTCCAGTTCGTACTTCACTTCTGCTTTGAACCTTTTGCTCTCTCTCTTGTAATGATGGTCATCTGCGCTTGTTATACTGCTAACCCTGTTTCTCCTCTCTGAGAAATAACTGTTGCTTACAGCAGATGCTGCCCTAAAGATTCGTTACCTTTCAGTTCATCAATTTTTTTTCCTCTCTCTTTGAAGGCAGAAATCCCAGTATAAAAATACACATTTTTCTTGTCCAAATAAAATGTCATTTCCTGCTGTTCATTTAGTACTTTAAATGGTAACTGAACAGATGTTAGACATAATTTATGCCTCTATATTGAGCAGGATCTTTGTTTTAATGCTTTTAATACAAGGATTAGATTATTTTGCATAAGAAATATAGTATGTAAATTGTCAAATCCTGATAAATAGGATGTGTTCCTTTTCCTCAATTTCAAACACGGTATAGAATAAAACGGTTGTTAGCTATAAGCCTGGAAGCTGAACAGATTTTAACATATTCCTGTGACTTGTAGGTTTTATGAAGAAGATCAGAGCTGCTGGAGAAACTGTGATGATTGTTGCCAGAGAATCATGACAGAGTGAAATTGTTTTAATGTTATTATTATTATTATTATTATTATTATTATTATTATTATTATTATTATTATTATTATTATTATTATTATTATTATTATACAGTTTCTTGCATAGTTTTATTTAAACATTTTTAATCTGTTTTTACATATTTATTCTAACAAATTGTAACCATTTAGTTGAATCTAACCTTCATTGGTTGCCATATTGTTTACTTTTTCTTAATCAGTTTTAGACTCTTTTTGTTTCTAGTTTTTGACCAAGGAGGCAGGAAAGGGAGCAATAGGAGACAAGAGGGTGGGGTGGGGTGAGCGGCTGGGGGTCAGATGAGACAGCGGGTTTAGGATCCAGTCCATCCATCCTTCAGTACTCGGAGTGGACCGGCGCACAAAGTGATCATTGTTTCCCAGTTGGCGAAGAGTTTTCCACTCCAGTAAAGGTAATGGGACATTTTGATTTCTTACTTTACTGTTTTTACAAAGATGATTTCACAGCTAATGAAGTAATTGGTGAACCCATGTATTGTATTTATTCAAAATACTTTTTTTTTAATATCTTTACAATTTGTATTGATTTATTTTTATTTTGACTATAGATAAAATAGCATTCATAATTAAAGTGACTTTTAATGCTCCTAAGCTGTAAATGAGCTGAAATAATGTTAAAAATTGTTTGTAAATGTTTATCATTTCCTTTTTGATGGCAGTCCATTTCGAAGCAGGCCTTAAACGTTGGCCTAAAGGTGTGAAATATCCTGTGACCCCTGAGTGTCCTCCCACATGAGAGGAAAAAGGGAAATAAAGTAAGAGCTGAGGAGGAGAGATCGTTTTGTTGTTGCTCCAAGATAAGGGGATATTACAGCTTGTGGAAAGGAGCTTATAGCAGAGGAGAGACATGATTCACTGGGGAAGAAGTGAAGTGCTTCTTTCTCGTAGAGATGAGCTTTTAGCCTTCCAGGGAGAACGTCGGCTGCAAATCGTAGAGGGGGAGGAAGGCCATTGTGTCTATGAGAGGATGATGTGTGTGTTTACCAGGAGAAATTATACAAAACTAACAAGAAGAACAGTTTCTGCAGGGGGGAAATTATGCTTCTCCATCCTGATGAGTTAAATATAATCTCACGCACCTCATAAGTTTTATGCTTGTAATGAATATCATGAAGTCAGGCTCACCGGTAACCGAATATATATGAGAATAAATAAAAACTCAGTGATGAAGATGCTGAATTATTGCATCTGTTTGTCTGTCTTTGTGACAGATGCAGTGCAGCTGTAACTCCTCAGTCGGGCACCTTTCATCACCTTACTGGAGCCGAGGTAAGATTGCATGTGTTTTTGCTGATTTTCATCTCGGTTATTTGCATATTTGTGGGTTGACATTTGCGTAGGAGGACTTTTATATGAAAAAAAAAGTTATTATGAATTCCCTCTCTGCAGAACCCGTCTCCGTCTTGCATTTTAATGTGACAAAAAATAGATTAGATTATGAAAAAATGAACATGATGTCTTCATGGACAAACTTCACCAGTGGGAAGTTTAAGTCCCAGCTCACATAAAACTCACAGCTGAAGTTATAAAAAATACATCATGAAGGCAATTTTGTTGAATGTGCAAAATCTTCCATTTATGTTACAAGTTTTATTTTTTCCTTTATCGTTTGTGACACAAGCAGAGTAAAGCTGTAGATGTTTTTTGGATTGTTATGCAAAAGTTGTTTTGAGAGTCTTTCTACTACAATTCAACTTTTTGCATAAATCCTGCACATGATTATAATCAATAACAATTTTGCAATAATAATATATATATTTTTTATATTCTAAGAGTGTCTTGATCAACATTCATACAGACTTATCGTGTTTCTGAGACCTCTACAGCTGCTTAACCTGCTGTAATGTGGAAATACATTGATAATTACATTTTCTCATTCTTTATAGAAAAAAATGCAAAAGCTTGGAACATATTTTTATTGTTTGAAAGTTAAAAAATATGCTTAAATATCCCAAATGTTTTCAAAATGCATACATATTGATCTTTATGTGTCAGATAATTGCATTTTTTTTATTATTTAAAAAAATTTATATAAAATTCTATATATTTTGGTGCATATTTAGATAAAAGACCCAATTTTTTTTTTCATATTCAAAAATAAGAATTTTATGATTTTTTGTATGAGGTTTTAAAAAGTTAAGCTTTATGCCAACAGTCATCATTTTTACATATTTTTAAGACCACAAGATATTTGTACATTCATCATAGCCTGCTGTAAAGATTAATCATGGTATGAAATAAATAAATATATATATATATATATATATATATATATATATATATATATATATATATATATATATATATATATATATATCAGACATTATGCATAAAAAACCACCAGGTGCTTCAAGTAATTTCAGTATCCTTCTGTATTTTTCTGAAAATTTATATTTGACTCCTCACCAAACTACTAAATTATTACATCCATCAAATATTTATGATGACCTGCTAATAAGAGCCCTTCTATTATATCTTTAGATGATCAGCAATCAAAATAATCACCAATCTAACCATTGCAGATTGCTCTGGTTTAGGAACCTGTAGAGTCATTGTGAAATGTGTATCAAGTTAAGATTTCTTATACAAGCAAAAGTTATCCAGTTACCTTTGTATCTAGTGTAATAAAATGCGATTGAAAATGCATATTTTTTTTCTATTTTTCATTGATTTCTTTTTGTGGAGATTTGGTCCATTCCAAGATTATATACATCGGACACAAAGACACATGCCTTTTTTCTTACTGTCTGAAGTTAAAACAGGCCAAACTTCTCCTGTTTTAAGTCAGTTAGAGCAACCGCAATTATTTTAATTTGCTAAATGCCACAGTAATTTGTGAAATAATAATGTTAGAGATTTATTTATTGATGTCTCTTTGCACAATGAAGGGAAAGCCCATATGATGATGTCATATCTTTAGAGACTTCTGATAGATTAACGGTCGCATTTGAGTTAATTGGAAGCCCACCTGTGGATGTATTCTAAGGCCACACCTGCTTTCTGGTTTGACACGATAGGAAAGTCAAATAAATCAGCCAAGATATTATGAAGAGAACTGTGCAGCTGTACCAGTCGGGTTCATCCTTGGGAACAATCTACTGATGCTTGAAGGTGCAGAGTTCATCTGTTAGAATTATAATTATGCAAACATAGATATGATGGGAATGTCCAACCAACAAAATGCTCAGGAAGTAGACTGATTCTGTATCTCAGAGATGAATGTATTTTGGTCCAAACTATGCAAGTCAACTCCAGCCAGCAACCTTGTGAAGATGCTGGCTGAAGATGTTTTTATCCACTGTCATGGATATTGAAATGTGTCCTGTACCAAAAGGGAAACATATGTTGCCAGAAAGTTCAATAAAAGTCACGTCACTCAATCAAGTCAATACAAATAACTTAGACAACTAGAACTTTATTGGTTAACGTGTTTAATAATTGCAATAATAGTTTTAATTAACAAAAACTTGGCAATAATAATACAATAAAATTTTATTCACCTAGGTTTATGAGAAAAAACACAAATTTTTTCGATTGAAACTGCTAGCTAAAATAAGCTTATAAGGTAAAAATGTCAAATTTATTTACAATTATATTGAATCCAATTTGATCCAACTTAATTTCCCCTGAATCCAGTTAATCCTGAATCAAATTCCACCATCTAGTCAGATTCAGATCCAGTTGTTTTCTAATTCAATCGTAGTCATGACACAATGCAGTCAAATTAAGTTGACCAACGTTAAACGTTATCTAAGACATCCGAGCTGAATGCTGAAAATCTTTGATTTTGCAGCAGTCCTGAGTAAACACGAGGCAACGGTGAAAAGCAACGACTTTTAACACAAAATGATTTCCAGGAAAACCAGGCTCGGTATATTAGACCATTTGCTGTGGCTGGCTGGGGATTGAGAGGACAGAAGGGAAACAAAGCAAAACACAGGTCCAGGAGAGCCTTTAACGAAAAGAAAAACTAAGGATTCACAGATCTAATGAGGGCTGAAGTTCCATTAAAGGCTTTTTCTAGGAGAGATACAGAGATAAACTCTAGCACCCCTGTTATATTACTGTATTCATGGAGAGAAAACACAAATCTAGTCCATAAAGTTACTGGCAGCAATGTCTACTTCAGTAGCTTTGTCTTGAAGAAAAATACAGCAAAAAAAACTAAGCAAAAAAACAAACAAACAAAAAAAACATTGAATAAACAGGACAGGTGCATCTTGAATGAAAACAGTTGACAAATACTGATTAGTTTATGACTCCCTTCAAAATTAAGACAGAGCCAAACACAGAAATATTAGGCCAGCAGTTTTTAGCATTGTGGTAAAATGCCCAGTAGACCAAGCCTGTTTTAATGCAACTACAGAAACAATTCAAGATAATGTGCTATTGTAACAATAAGCTATTTCAAAAGGGATGTTTTGCCCTAATTAAAACTAAGAATATGCATGCATCAAAATAAACATGACCAGAAACAACATTTAGTTTAGTTCACAGTCTATGTGAACCTAATAATTTGAACAGTCAAGTTTTCGCCCATTACGAAATCTCATTTATTTGTGTTTGAGCATATTTTTGACAGTTGTATCTCCTGTTGTAAAAAACCGACTACTCTTTACATTTTCAGAAAAAGGAACAGCTCCCTTTACATTCGCTCCAAATGTTTGAGGGAAAGCATGTTTCATCCATCAGAAAATAACAAGATGTGTGCGTCATCATCTTTTTGCAGGTTTCCTTTTATCCATGCAGAGAATCACTAAACATAGAAGGGGAAAAAGCATAAAAATAGGCAACATGGTTCTTTTAAGTACATCAGTTGAAACATGCGCTATACTTTTAAAATACATCACACCATAAAATCACCTATATCTTATTTAAATTAGCAGCATTTCAAATATACAGTCACCCTTAAAATGGCAATAAAGGCATTTATTTAGTGATCAAAAATAGTTGAGGAAGAAGCACTGATAATAACCTTTTATTATTTTTTCCATTTCCCTGGTAGGTGTTGTCATACCACAGTAAAATAATGAAGAGAGCTCTGCTAGATTATTTTCTTTTAAGGCATTCTTCCCCCACAAAGATAAAACACACACAGGCTCAAGGTGATTATTTTTTTTTCTTCCCGATGAGACTTTAAGAGCTATGAGCTACTACCGAGCACTATGTGATTTAACTTTATAACGATAAGGTTGCTTCTTCTGAAGATCTGGAATCCTGCACATCTCACCCACTTTCAGGTTTATAACAAGCTTTTGAAATTCAACACAGCCTGCTGTTCATACTGATTTTTTCTAAATTAGTAATTCAGCCTTCACTGAACTTCTTCTTGAGCTGTGCATCACATGAAGGCATTTTGACCAATCATAATGACAAAAAAAAACAAAAAAAACCCACAACCTACAAAACATTGATATAACTCGATGGTTATGGTTCAAACTGAACTCTTCATTTAATTCAAACAGTGAAAATGGTTTGTTAATTTTCTCAATCTTACTGTTTTTTCAGCTTTGAACAGGAACTGATTTAGGTATAAATTAGACTGTAACAGAGACAAAAATACTGCCTTTCAGTCTCTAAATTTCTCTCCTAGGGATTTTTTCTATCATGGAAGAAAATATACACATAGTGCCTACTGGTAATCGTGCAGTAACATTAACATTCGTAAAATGTATTATGACAAACATATTTTACTTTTAAATGATTAAAAAAGGCATAACAAAGATTTTTTTCCCCTCTTTCTACCTCATGAAAGACATCAGTCACCATTATGTTTAAAAAAAATCTGTAATTGTGTTTTCAAAGTTTCTCCACTAGATGGTAGCAGTGGTCTTTTCAAAACAAATCTGCGTTTCTGAACTGTTTCTTCAAGGTCTGGTTGCTGCAGGCAGAGAGTCTGTGGAAGTATCAATCATTTGAGTCTGGACTTTGACTCCCTTTATGTAACACACTTTGTAGTTTATCATCTTACCTATTAATCGTTCAGGCATTTAAGTCTTTAATCTCAAGAGATAAACGTTGGCAATGAACCACTTTGAAATAAGATCAACCTTTTTTCTTACTAGGCCAACTTTGTCTTGGCTCTTCTAACTGAGGACAGACATTAACACAAGTTCTTGCACAAGGCAGATAATCAGCTGGAGCGTCACAAATGTACCGGATCCTGTGACAGGTCTTTGCTGGGACTTTTTCTTCTGCTTATGTAATGTAGACAGATTTTTTATGTCTCCCTTTTATTTTCTCATCTTGTCCACTTCCCTCATTTTTAAGCAAATAACATTACTTTCATATGCATTCATGGTTGGGTAAGAGGAACAGACAGAAGATGAGTGTCTAAAAAAGTCTTTTCTAAAAGTAAGCAGGATATTTACCAGAACCCGATTTTAAAGATTGCCATGAAGTTTGGGCATTTGCAAGTAAAGTATAAAAGTATATTACCTTACTAATCAGGGAAATATGACTGAAATTTTAAGATTTTTTATGGATCGTACTCAAAAATAAAACATTTGTTCTGCATATGTTTGACTCTATAATGACACAACATAAAGGAAATCACAGGAACTAAGTTTACTGCCTCACTTATAGGGGATTAACGCAACAAATATAACTTTTACACTGTAAAACAAATAATTCAACATGTTTGCAAATAGCCCTTGAAGATTAAGGTGCAACAGTTTCTAGAAAATATGGATTTAGTCAGCAAAATGGAGCTGTGCAGAGAGAGTTTGCGCTATTAAAACAGATGTATTTCTGGAGGTTTTACATGAGACCTGGCTGAGACTGAACAGATAAAGGATAGAAATAAAATATTTTCTGCTCTGGCTTTTCTCAAGGCATTGCTCTCCATGAAATGTGGCACTGACCTTGTTAGAAAACTACTGAGCAGAAAGAAAAAGGCAACATTTTGTGATGCTTCTTGATAAATGATCAGAATAAATAGAGATTTAGAGATTTTACAGCATAGCAGAAAAAAAACATCTAATTTAATTTACTGTTAGCTTAAGCCTCTTTAGACCAGAGTTGCTCACAGCAGATCTGTCTGGAGACAGGGACTGTGTGCTATAACGGTACACATCTACACATGTGCAGACCTCCACTGCCCTTTTCTTTGTTGTTGATTTATTTTCTTTTTGGTGTTCTCAGAGGACTCAGTACCTATAAGCTCCATACAATGTGTACGGTCTCAGATGGTTTCTTTGAGAACTCTCCTACAAATAGAAGTGTTTTGGTTGGTCTTCCGTATTTCTGCACTGAATAACGACATAAATGATTGAGCTGAAATAATTAACAGGCTTTAGTACTGCTATTTCTGGAGGCACGCATGGCAGCTTACTTAACATTCACAAACGGCAGTAGACTCATACGTTTGTAAAGATGTTTTCATTAAATATTGAGAGTCCTCTCTCTGTGTGGGATGTCTGATAAAATACTAAAAAATACCTTTTCTAACTTATTAACTCTTGGTGGAGTGTGAAAACTATTATTTAGGTTTACTAATATTGAAGTTTTAATTTTTGTTTGACTAATTTCAAGAAATCCTGGCTCTCCTTTTCCCTTGGCATAATTATAACTATGCATACAGACAGGAACTTTATCTCATTTGTTATGTTTGTAACATCTGTAATGTGTAACTCATTTATCAGTGATAAAGAAAATAATTTCAATTCAATGTTTCTTCTAGTTTCTAAAATGTCTAACATTTTTTCATTTTTTTTTTACAAAAGATATAAATGCTTCAGATTAATGAACTGCTTAATATAAAAAATGACACTAAACAGAATTTTTAAACACTTTGTAGTCATATTTATATTTTTCTATTTTCTAATAAACAAATTTTATTTTTGCATTAAATCAGACTTCGACACTTAAGCTATTGTTTTTTTTAAAGACAGAATGCATTCTATTCACTTCTTTGCTTCTGAATGTACATAATTATGCAACCTAAGATTTTAATTGTCCTCAAATTTCTTTTTCATTATTATCCATCCATCCATTACCAAAACACGTTTATTCTTAGCCTGTCTTCTCATCGGGAAGGGGCTGTTACCCATCTCCAGAGGTCGTCCAACAAAAGGCAGGGTACTACCTGGACAGGTTTCCAGTCCATCAAAAGGCATTTAAATCATTATACGTAATCCACATTTGGATTACTATTACTATCAATCGTTTTAAAGCATGGAGTCAATAAGTATATTTATTAAAACATCAAAAAACAAAGTTCTAATCATTTGTTTTCATCAGTGGCTGACACTTGACTATATTTGATTGTAAAGGATCCTAAGCTGTATTTGATTTCTGATGTATTCTATCCTAAACAATGTAGATATTATATTTGTCCTGCTTTTGCTGCAGGATAGTCAGAATAACAAGTACATACAATACAATGCAACTTATAATAGACAGTAAGCAGATTATTGTTGACTTTGGGAAATAATGCAATAATGCGTCAGTTTAAAGCTGAGATAAGACAGTTTTTGGACCTTGAAGGAATCAAAAGTTGGAAAGCTTTTTCTCCTGTGAGAAAAAGCTTCCAAAAGGAAATGCCTGTTTCACATTCTGTTATGCTGCCATACAAGCTTGTTTTACACCACTGAACTGCCGACTTTTTCTCGCTGCAAACAGTGTAGCTTTTTGTTTTGCAAATTCTTTCTAACAGAATATAAATTACAGAATTGTTCTGAGTAATTTTCTAATTTGAGTTTATGTTTAATCATGCAAGTAAGACTGCTTCCTAAATATTTGCCCAGCACCGATTGAAGTCCCTTGTAATGAATCTAATTTCCTGTGTTTGGGTTTTCAGTGGGTATAAATATTATTGTAAGAAATGCTGTTATTAGAGCCAGTTGTTATATGTTTTCTCAACTGTGAAACAGTGCCACATGCCCTGATCAGGCATGAAATCATGACCACCGACAGATGATGTGAACTAGTATAATAGCCTCTTCAGCATGGCTTGTGCTAGTGAATGGGTTTTATTTGGCACCATTTTCTCCTTTTTGTGGATGCTTTGGAAAATGAGAAGGTGTAAGGATTTCAGTGAATAGGGATCCAAAAATCTAGGCTGGAACTTGATGCTCAGAGAGACTTCCAGCAGGCCTTAGTGGACATCTCGGACGTTGCAGGTTTTCTTCTTGAGTAAAAACAAGTCTCTCACCAGCTGTATTAAAAATATTTAAAAATAAACTCTCTTAGAAGCCTTCCAATGAGAGACGTTGCATATTTCAGATCATTCACTGTAGATAGTGGATCTGATGAGATCCACTAAATACAGTGTTTGCTGACCTGTCTTGAATGGACTAGCATGTATAGATAAGACTTTCTGTGGTTCTGATAGAAGACATTTCACCCTAAACAAACTTTCTTATTGGAGTGCAGAACTGCAGGCCAGTTAGGAAACCCATATTGACTCCTACCCATTGCCAAAAGCATGAATTCATAAGCATCAGAATTGAGCCATGGAACAATGCAAGATGGTGGCCTGGTCTGTCTGATAAATTACATCTGTGTGTGTCCTGAATGGGTGGCAGGGTGGGAATTACTTATCAGGAGAGCACATGCAATCAGGATCCACTCTGGGGGAAAAAAAAGCAATATATCTGAGTCAATGTCATGTTTTGGGGAATGTTTTAATTCAAAACCTTGGCTCCTGTCCTACTGGTGAATGTTACTTTTATACATACCATCAGCTGTGAAGACCAGCATGTAAGGGCTTCATAGTTGCAAACCAGTCACTCTTTTTTGGAACTGAATGGTTTTGTTTTTTTTCCAACGGTGCAGTGGACCTGCCGCAGAAAGAGTTTGAGGAACAAAACATTCACCTTAAAGTGTTTGCCTTGGTCTCCAGATTCCTCAGATCTCATTCTATTTGAGAATCACTGAGATGTGCTGCACAAACAAGTCTGGTCTATGGAGTCACAGTCTCCAAACATACAGGATTGGACTTGGTGTTAACATCTAGGTGCCAGATACCACTTCTCTACTTAAGGGGCCTGATAAAGGCTGTGTGTCATCAATACACTACTGGACTGGTGGTTGTAACGTAAACAATCAGTGTTTCACATCATTTGATGCTACAAATGAGCAAAAACCCTTTTCTAAACTCTGCTCTATTCGCTCCTTCAGTCCAATACGTAGATAACACTTCAGAAATCAGCGTCTTCAGTTGCCCTGCCTCAGTTACTTCACTTGTGTGCACAAAGCCTGTTTGATTTATTTTTCTTAACTTGGCACTCAGACTGGTCTTTTTACTCTTTACCTTTAAACATTAGTGTAGGCTTATCTTCCCTAGTTTTAACTTGGCTTTCATGGTGGCAAGGCCAGTAAAAGACACTGGGCTTTTGTCTGTGCCCTTCTGATTTAATCTAGCACCTGTTTGCTTTGCAAAGCCTCAAGAAGGGCTCTTTGATATGGGTGTGTGTGTGTGTGTGTGTGTGTGTGTGTGTGTGTGTGTGTGTGTGTGTGTGTGTGTGTGTGTGTGTGTGTGTGGGGTGTCAGTGTGTGTGTCTAACACCCAGATTCAAAATCTATTGGTATCATGAGCATTCTTTTAAAGACTGAATATGCTGAGGAAGGCCAGAAAAGATTATAGAAATATTTTTATTTATTTTTTGCTTTTTTTAAGACTGTATAGAATGATAAAATGCTATTTCCTCATAACTGTTAAAAGTTGTTTAGAGCATGATCCTAATGAAGAAGAAGAAAATGCACTCCTATGCTTTAAATTAGTAGCTATAACTTATGATTTTAGGTGAATCCTAGATATATAACTCTAGATTAAATATTCAAGAAAGTTTTTAAAGTTGGAATCGTCAAATACCTAAATCTCATATTGCAAATACTTGGTTTTTTTTCTTGTCTCTTAGTGGTGAGTAGAAATTGGAGCACCAACAACCCTGGCTTGTGTGTTACTTTGGCACAGTGGTCACACACCAAAATGCAGGTCACGCAATGCGCTTGGGTCCTCTTTGCATTTCTTATTCATCACTTATTTAAAAGCCACCCAGAGCTTTTCATTATCACCTGTTCAAGTCACTCGTGCCAGCATTCAACCGACTCAGCCAGACGATGATACAAATGTGAGTGCCTACAAGATTGCAGCTTTAATGCTATCTTCAATGCGCTTCCTGTTTAATGGTTTTTTAAAATCCCCCATAATAACAAGGAAATTTGGTTGATGTTGGAGACCTTTATTTGCATCATCAATATGTTAGTTTGTGTCATACTTCTCTCATTAAAGCACTTTATCCTTAAATTTTGAGATTTCATAAGCTCAGTGATGCAATGTTATGACTACAATATCTATAATATATAAAAACAACAGCAGAGAAGATTTTATAAAAATTTTATTTTTAATTTTCATTTTGTTCCTATGAAATATTAAGTTGATGTTTTGCATGATTTATGTTTTTGGTATTTTAGCCCTTGAAAGACCAAAAAAGTCAATTTTGGTCCACCATTGACTATTACAGAGAAACCATGAAACATAAAAAGAAAATTGCATGATTTATCCATAATACTTTACACACACATGTAAACATGTAGAGATTTTTTTTGTACTTACTACATGCATTATTATCCAGAATTAATGGACAATAACGCTGACACACAATTATTTTGATAGCAAGCAACCCTTATAGAAAATACAAAAAAGTGTGAAATTTGAATTGATAAAAATAAAAAAAAAAACAGTGCACTGAGGATGACAGCAAAAGATTTTAAAGTGATAAGTGGTATGAAAAAATGTGCCTTACTTAATCAACAATCCCCAACTACAAATAGAGAAGTAATGAGCCGAGTGACATCTTTGCCAGCAATAAAATGTTTGAATTATTCCGCTTGCTTCGAATGGCGTTGGTCATTTCGTTTGCTGTCATTGCTAAACTACAACCATATGCAGTCTGCAGTTTAAAAACAGCGCAGAAAGTTAATGTCTGAGCTGTTAGAAGCTCCACCTTCTGTTTAAATGGCCAGGATGGAATATATCAAGAGAAATTTGACTAAATAGGGCAAATCCCATAAGGAGCTGAATTGTATATGAAGGCTTTGGCCAGGGGTATAAGCAAAAATCATTAATAAAAAAAATCAATTGCACAAAATCTCCCTTAAATCTTTTAAGGTTCAACGAAAATGATGTTCATCTACTTAGTCACAGGTCGAGTCGGCCAAGCTGAAAACAATTGTCTTCAATTACCAGATCATTGCAGTGTTACATACACTTCAAGCTATGTTCTTGTTCTTTTAGTTGTTGTCATGTTGTAGTTGTCTGTAGTTCATTTTAAATATCTGTCTTTTACAGTAAAATACATCAAAGCTTTAAAAAACACAGATTCAGCCTAAAGTAGCACAGCGTTTTTTTCAGGTTCTGCATGTGTTCACATAAACATCATATGTCTTCAGAGACTTGTAAAATAATTTCAATTTGAAAAGACATTAATGTGCTAGAATTGTGATATAATGTCCAAATTTGATTTATTAACCATTCATAAAGCAAATGCATTTTATTTCCAACAGATGTGTTTGTGGTGACTAACAAAGCATGTTGCTGTGACGGAGGAAAATAAGCTTTAGATCACTACCATGTTGTGACATTATAATTATATTGTATAGGTCCAGGATCAATTATAAAATGTAATCATCACATTTATACAATATAGTTATCATGGTTATACAATATGTCATCATGCTTGTGCAATATAACTATCCCATTCAACCAATATGTTATCCTATTTGTACAAGATTATTATTATACAATAGTGTTCAAAAACTTATTTCGTTGTGTGATAGCTGTAAGATTCCATACAAAGCATTATACATGTAAGAGAAATACAAAGAGAAACTTAAATAATAAGCTTTGTTTCTAAGTTTAAGGATACAACTCTGATTTTGCTTACATTTTATGTTGAGTGGTGTTTCAGCTCAGTTTGTGCCCAAATATGTGATTAAAAACGTTTTGACTTTGACATTTATATACTGTGTCAAGTCACATTACCAGTCCAATTTGCTCCAGTTAACTTGAATGTGCCTAAGGTCTGATCAAACACAAAATATCTTTAGTTTGATTGAATACAACTCTCTAAAATAATATGAGGCGGTTTGATAATCGTCAGTAGGGGACCAGAGCTAAATATCTTCTAGAGTCTTGTGCTTTGGTTTTACTCTTTCCTCTGATTCTGAAAGACACTCCATTGTAAGCAGTGTTCAGGTATTCAAAAGACCTCAGTGTAACATCAGATGTTTTGCTTTGGGCCTAATTCTTTGCTTTGGCATGGCATAAAGTTACTTATAATGCAGCATTTGTGTTTATAAGCATGTGGGTATTTCTGCAAATACCCAGAAAATAACTGCGGAAAAGGGTATACTTTGTAAGAACATTATGAAAGGTTTAAATTTATATTATTAGGTTCCACTCAAGGAATCTCTTACATTTTGAATCAGTGATCATGTATTGGCTAATTTACATTTCTTCAGTAGAAACATGTAGTAGAAGGACACTCCAAAAAAATTACATAATTTTTAGCAGTCATCACACTTTCTGAGGTGAAACTCTGGAACCCTAAACAATGCACTGGACATTTTATTAGGAATAATAAATATCTCATACACAAATGTCTAATCGGATTTTGGTGACATGACAAGCTCATGAACATTCAGCTCATGAAATGAGACAAAACACGAGAGAGAAATTAGTCTTGTGCAATATTTTAGTGAAAATGTGGTTGAAAGGTGAAAATATTTGCTGTTGGAAGTGTTTTGGAGTTGTTAAAATGGTCTCACCAAGTCTAACTCGTCGTTATTTTAGACTATATGACCTGTAAAAGTCAGAGTTTTTAGTCATTACTATTTTTATGAATAAACTGCTTGATTAGTTATACCGATTATAATTTGTCTTGTTATTTTCCCCACAGGAACAAGGACATTTACTCACCTGTCATTTGTTTTTGAAACACGCTAACAAGTCGAGGCAAAGATTTTTTTAAACAACAATCTCAACTCTTCCTCTGAAATTCACAAATATGTCACAGGAACCCCTATCAGTACAAGTGATGGGTGACTTTTGGTGTACAGCTAATGCGCAATTTTGAATTTCAGGAAAGTATCAACATCAATCCTTGTGTTTGATGTGGTTTATCATTTTTTTCCCTTATCTATCCTATAGTTCACCTTAAAAGTTCACCTTTTCCTTTTATTTGAGGCAAAGCGAGTGTATGTGGGGGCTGTTGGTGACAGTAATTTGATCTTGCCTATAGAGTAAAAAAAAAATAAAAAATTAAGTAAGTCAATATAGATACATTTTCTACACAGCTAAAGAAAAACCTTTTATGACGTGTTGAAATCAGAGTGACAGTGCTGGATCACAGCGTTAGCTAAGGACTTTCTTCTTTTTAGATTCTGTAACATAAATCTGATGAGGCATTTTCATCCTTCAAAGCACTGGGTTATTTCTAGCTCAGTATGCCACTGTTGTGTTTGTTTTTCCATACATGCAATCAAGAACTCCTGCAGACTTGCAGTGACTTCAACCAGTTGGATGCAAAAATTAGAAAAATCTTAAAAAACACTATTCCAGAACCCTTTTCAGAACAGAAAAATATATGTCAAATACATATTTATGGTTAAATTGTCTATTTGCACTTTCAAGGGCTTAGGCTTCAAAGTTATTCACCTAAAATTCTGCGCTCAGGATGTATTTAATTATTCAGTTGTCCACAAATTGAAAATTATTTCATTTCAAACAATAATCAGAAGTCCTAAAAAAATTATAGAATTACCTATAGTTGGTAAAACTTTATTTTGCTTGATTCTCACAAAACAATTGAAGTTTGTTGAATCAGTTTTCAAATTTTTTAATCAAAGATGGCTCAGCTTTGTTTTTTGGTGCACATTAATTTGTCTGTTATTTTATTGTTTCTCAATAGCAATTCATCTGCACATATTTTAGACAAAGAGGGATTTTCAAAAGCTATGTACATGGACACAAACAACACGTGTGTGCTATGTTATGTTCTTCAAACCAAACTCTGACCCTAACATCTAAATGTTGTAGCTAAACTTGAAACTGAATTATACTAGGCAACATTTTATATAGCATTGCAGAGAAAAGTATCACCTCATTGTAACTTCTTCTAAGGACTAAAAAGTCATTTCAATTTCAACCACAGATCATTGAAAAATTACAATAGCTTAAAAGTAAACCTTGTCTTAAAGGTCTCAAAAGCAATTATTTCTGCTTAAAATAAATCTCCAGCAGTCAGAACAAAACATCTTGACGAATGGCTCTTTTTGTCTTCTGTGTTAACTAAACTGATCTAACATAGTTTTGTTTAATCCAGGAATCATGTTCGTCTTGGTTATGCAGGAGAAGTCGCTCTGACTCATGTTGG
Source organism: Alfaro cultratus (assembly GCA_903066825.1). Lineage (NCBI taxonomy): Eukaryota > Metazoa > Chordata > Actinopteri > Cyprinodontiformes > Poeciliidae > Alfaro > Alfaro cultratus. Next base: position 148,212 of record CAEFZX010010128.1, read on the forward strand.
CTGTCTGAAGACTTAATCTTGGATTCTCGTCTGTTTTTGGCGAAGTAGTAGCGTACACAGCGCTGGTTGTCAAGGCTGTGTTGATGCCACTGGCAACGTCAAGCAATATTTGAGTGATAAACAAAGACTTGTGAAATTGTGCAAAGACTGGGGTCATAAAGAGCCCAGAGAAAGCCAGGTGGAAAAGACAATGAGACTCACTGTTTTTTTTTTTTTTTTACAAAAATGATAAAGCAGAGTCGGTTTTCCTTTTTAGTTTATTGATTCTCTTTTATTAGAGCAAGTGCATACAGTATATGTGCATGTTTACAGTCCATTTTTTGACAGTCTCCCCTACTCAGGCTTTATTATTCAAATGCTGGGGTTTATCTGATTTAGATGCAATATAGAAATGCATTTGCTTAATTTAGAATCCCTAAATACTTTTAGGCATGAAGGAAATTGTATTTGTTTTCAATCATTTTTTTTTTTTACTCTGTTTGTTGCTAGAAACCAACTACAGTAGTCTTGCATATGTGTGTGTGAAGATAGAGTCCTGTGGATTAACACCACTGATATTCTATCTGGAGCTGCTTTTATGGTGTGCACATGTCGACACATCTGCTGTCCTGCACCCAAAAACAAATTGTTCACTCTGCTAGAGAGCCATCAATTCTGTTGATTGCTCATAGCAACCAATAAAACTGCATGCAGCTGCTGTGTGAGTGTTTACTGATGGAAACATTAGGATCAATGTCAAACACTGGGCAGAGAGGGTCCATTTAAATGTGTGTAAATCCCAGAACAAACAAAGCTGAGCTCAGACAAATGGGCAAGAGGCATTTAAAAGGAACAAAAAATCCGAGCAAGACATTTGAAGGTGTGCATTTCAATTTAAAATATGACAGTAAGAAAAATTTGAACACAACTCTTCCACAATTTTATTTAAACTATAATTCATTTTAAAATGACTTAGAGGACAAAAGGTTAGGTGAAAATTATTGCTTTTTGCTTGTTAATGTGACGAGTATTGAATGATTAAAGCTTCTAATCAGTGATGTGGGCTTTTTATGCATTTTTTTCACCACTGTAACACTGCATATCATCTTTTTTATTTCAGTTTTGAAAGAATAAACAGCATCTCTTACCTTCCTAAATTCATAATTACAACTGTAGGCCACACAAACAGAGTTTTAGCAAAGCAAGGATGCCACAGATGTTTTGCACATCACACACACAACAACCCAACACATTCTGTCCGCTTTGAAAGGGCCAGAGTTTGTTTCTTTCTTCGGTGTGGACCCGTTGTGCTGGACCAAGATTCACTTTTTGAGGTGATCTCAATCTGCTTCCATGTAAACTCTGGTGAGATTTGCTTCTGGTGTGAATACAGACCAGCCTTGGTCCAAACCTACAAAAAATACAGAGCTTTTTGGACTTCACAAGCCACAGATCTAGGGATTAAATGAGCCTTTCAGTGTTGCTAAAACTACTACTGCATTTACTGATTGTACTGAATTCGTACCAGATCCACCTTTTTCTGCTTAGCAACGCTGCTCCCAGCATGTTGTGGGTCAGGGCACGCTGTGCATCTCGCCTTATTCAGCTTGCAGCAGCACATGCTGACCCCATTCCAAATTTCAAATATCACATCGCAAAATCTGCACTGAATGAGCTGCTCTTGACATTCTCATTGTAATGCAGTTGTAGTAAAACCCTAACCCTCACCCTTCCAAATTTGTTTACTTTCCGGTCTGTGCTGTGTCTCCACCCCCTTTATTTAATTCCAAGGGAAAAAAAATTACTATCACCCGTTGTTACAATACAAAGTTTTTTTCTTTTTGCTTTGCTATCATCTGTATTCCAGAAATATTTGGACTGAAAACATTCAGTGACGTTTTACTAAAAAACACATTAGGAAAAAGAAAAGAAGAAAACAAACAAACAAACAAAAAATGTTAATTTATTTTTGTATTTTAAGTTTTTTTTTTAATTACAGGTACTTGATTATTTTCAAATTGGAGATTTTGGCCAGAGGTGCTCACCACTGATCTAGACCTTAAAAAAAGACTAAACAAAATAAAATAACGCATATCAGTTAGACATGTTTTCTGAAAGCTTTGCTGATACATCATACAACCTGCTCTATGTGCAGATTAATATTTTCATTGTCGCTTGCTAATCCTTTCACTTTTTACGGATTCTTTATTTGGGAAAATGTGAAATCTGAAGAGATTAATTCTAAAATTATTTGGGGTAATTGTCTCCACATCAGTAATTAAAAATCTTTAAGTTAGAACTTGCTGGCCTTTCGTAAAAGATAAAATGAAAAACTGTCTTTAAAATACCTGATTATGGTGCACACATGGATGAAGTAAAAATCTGACTTCTCAGCATAGATCAAGTCTGGGAACCCTTGACCTTTAACAAAACCATAAAACATCTTGTGTATTTTAACCATGATGTGGGACGCAAAAGCTATGTGCAACACATACCAGGTTAAATCTAATGATTTATTTCTGCAGCGTGTGTTTGAGATTTTGACCCTGACCAAGTTGGAAGTTTGTATGCATGTGGAGTTTCACCTTCACTCACTGATCTGAATGTAGGCCTGGAAAATTTATGTGCTTCAGCAAATTTGGTTAAAATGCTGTCTTTTAAGAGTGTTGTGTTCTGGCTTTCTGCAGACCTTCACTACTCATACTTGTGGATGTTAAAATTGTAGCTCACTGCTTTTTTTTTTGTGGTGTTGCCTGGGAATGTGAGCAGTTGTCACATATCTTTGCTCTCTTTGAGGGATTGCCACGCGACCCAGCAGCAGGCAAACATTCTCTGATCGGGTATGTTTCTGGGCTGAGCTAAGTTTAGAGGCCTGCAGAGAGAGTTGACCTGAGAGGATTTCTGGGTGAGGCCTTTGCTGCAGCGGCTGCGTCCTGCATGCTCTTGGCAGTGTATTGGCCCGGCATGAAAGAAAAGTTTGCACTGCAAAATGCAACTTTGCTTCATGTGTAACTGTTGATTTGTTTGCAGCTAGAGCCAAACATTTTCCCCAAGCAGTAATTACAATTTGCAGCTTTATTTTATTTCAGTCCATTAGCGAATTGCATTCTGTCATGTATTATTGGTGCTAAATGCACATAGGACATGCTACGCTAAAAAATTATATGCATTATATTCATATCAACAAAGTGCTAATATTATATCAAGATACCAGCCTAGACAACAGCTTACATTAAATTGACAAAATATGAAGTCGATTGAGAACGCTGTAAGACATTGGTCCCCAACCCTAGTCCTCAGGGCCCACTGTCCTGGATATCTTAGATGTTTCCTTCTCCAGCACAGCTGATTGAAATTAAAATGATTGTATTTCCTCCTTTGCGTGTCTCCAATTGCTCCATAGGCCTGTTATACACCAGTTCATTTAATCCATGTGGGAAGGAAGCAGTGATGTCATAGTTACCTTGAAAAAGTTACTTGCGATTACGCCTTGAAAAAGTAGTTTAGCTAACCGTTTACTTGATTTCGGCAGGTGGCAGGAAGTGCACCTTGCATTGGTTTACCAACAGCCAGTAAAACTCAAAAGATTACTTGATTTATGTGGACGGAGAGCTGGTTAGGTGTTAAGTTCTCAGAGTAGGACGATCGTTGGAAGGGGCTTCGCACCTCTTGTAACGATGCAAAGAAAATTAATTTCTCAATGCTGAAATTAAATGTTGCTCATCTCACGAGTCCAAAAGTGGTGTATATTTCGAAAACAATTTAAAACAACTTTGAAATAATGTCCTTTAATGTCCAGCATTGACTAATAGGAAAAAAAGTTCAGTAATTTCAAAGATTTCAATTCTCCTGCATCTTTAAACAGTAAGATAACATGTTCTGTCACACCAGCTGCTGTTTTAGAATGCAGTATGCATTTGAACTTCATAATTGGTGTAATGATTCTAAAGCTTAATTGAGAAATATTCATGCATGTTAGCAGTTGTATATACTCCCAAATTTACAAAAAAATAATTTTTTTAGTTGTTTCATCATTCTTCAATAAAATCATAATTGTGATTCTGCTTTTTAAGCAGTGTAGTTACAGTATATAAGTGTAGTTTTGTTTTTGTTTGCGAATGAGTTATCTACATTAAAACATTTTTATATAGCATGATCAAGTTTGGATTAAATCCTTTTCTAGAGACATCTGTTGCTTCAATTTTTGAAGCTCAAGTCTCAAAATGACGCAAGCAGAATAAAATCATCTTAATTGCTGAAAAGATCCTTTGCTTGAGATCTGTCATTTCAAATTAAAGAGTCTGAATTGCCTTTTCTTTATTGGAATCGTACCCTGTCATTAGAAGAGCAGCAGACAGGCGTTTGCAGGTGATGAGTAGCCAGCAAGGTGCCTGCAGATTACTGTGCTGCAGACATACCTGCTTTTTAAGTAGAGTCCTTAAATTACAATTGCTCAACTGGCTCACATCAGACATTATGTGTAAAAGAAGTCAAAGGCAGGAAAGCATTACGAGGTAGTTCATGTTTTGGTACTGTTAGTTTTTTCTTTAATTACATTTTACAGGACTGGTGCTGGCGGGGATGTTGCATCCCCTCTCATTCCAGCATGTTGCTGGGGGGAAGATTCTATTTTTAAATTACATTTATTAAGTTTGAAGCAGTATTGAGATAAACTGAACAAGAAAGTCTCCTAACTTAATGTGACCTTCCTAATTACATAAAGACAGATGATCTCTGTAATTGCACAGCTTCAGTCCAATCTGTCATTTTCTGCTTGAACATTCATTGTGTTTGTTGCCACATGGCCAAATTTCTGTTATTGTGACACACCTGTTGGAACCATCACCTCATGCATATAAATGGAAAAGTCTATGCTTGACTTTGACACATTGTTACTGTCTAAAATACTGCATGACAACTTGTACGTAGTATGTGTTAGAGAAGGGTGAAAATTATATTTCATGTAATGCAATGCAATTTATCACAGGCACTAAGCTGATGGCACAATAAAACTCAACTAAAATCAAACATGATTAAACTGCCATTGTCTTACCTGATTTCATTTTTTATAAATATAAAATTAACATTCATTTGCTTTTCATGCACCTTTAAACACAACATAACTGTGTAAAACCACATGCAACCTGACAGCTACCACTGGCACAAACCAAACTTTCATAAATATCTTGACTAAAAACTGAATTTTCCATAGTGCCTACAGTCCTGCCATAGGCAGATGGAAATAGTGTCTTTCACTGGGATTAATTTTATACTCCACTTTATGTTATTTTTAAAGACTATCATTAAAAACATCTTGAACAGACTACTCGCCAAATTAATTCTTCTTTTTTTCATTCCCAAGCAATAATTATCTGCAAATGGGATATCCCTGCTGCTTTAATAGGGAAAAACATAACAATGAACTTAAATGTTGATGAGATAGTGACTTTTACATCTTTACACCAAGTAAACAAAATAAAGTTTAATTACAAAAGCATAAACAGAAGGATTTTAATTTCCTACTTCATAAATACGGCGAAGTGATGAGATACAACTGAAATCGAAGTCAACCCATTGGTGACTCTGACAAAGATGAGCAAAATTTTATTTCCTGACTAAAAGTTTTAATTAACCATTTGTTGTGATATGCCTGGTTTGCTGGAGAAATGTTGTGGGAAGATGAGTGTTTTCTCAGGAATGGGAGGGTGCAGTGGGTCCTGGGAAGATAGGACAGTGAAGTGAATGGGGATGTGAACATAATTAAATTGTTGTCTCGGTTACCAAGAACACGATACTGCAGTAAGAGTCAGTAAACAAGGTACTGTTTCAGCTTAGACAAAGCTGAAGCAGAGGAGCTTAGAGTACTTGTCTGAACTCTTTAGTCAGCAGATAAATAAATGGAGCTAACAAAAGAGTACATAACGTGTTTATTATTCCAGGGAATCCATTTGTTGATTTAAAAATTGAGAAATGTTCTGCTTAAGAAAAATAAAACTTTTTTCATGATGATTTCTTTTTGGAAGGAAAATATTTGTAACATGAAACATCAGAGAATATTACAGAATCCATCTTATAAATATACATGGTATATTTTTTACTTTTACGTTCAATGCCCGATCTGCTTAAACAGATGATTGAATGCTTTATTTTTCCCATGTAGAAAGTAGGAATGTCCATCATAGTGGCAGAGCTTTATCTAAACAGCTGTACCAAAGCCTCTGAGACCCTGAAGGAAGATTCTGAGGGATCCTTGTCGGCTTTCATGCTGGGGATTAAAGTCACTATTCTAAGACATAAAAAATTAGATACAACTGCTGTGCTTCTTTTTATTTATAGAAGGACCTGTGGTGGCCACCATACACATCACGCTTGATGAATCTCTGTGAGTCTCATGCATGTTGTGTTACTGTTATCAGGTTGGGCATGTTGTGAAACCACCTTTGATGCTGCCCAAGATTAAATATTAAAATTAGAGGTTTTCATGAGCATGAGTGGTCATAACCTGTTTGGTGAATTTGGTGAGCAACCCCACCGGCGCCTCTGGGCTTCTGACAAACAACAGCCCCCTAGATTAGGCGCTATCAGGCCTACGGGGGCGATGGGAGCTTGCATGTCGCCCCTGATGAGATGACGCCCTGGGAGAAAAGGGTGATGTCTTCACAGATTCCCAGTTGGATTTAGGTCTGGACTGAACCATTGGGACATACAGTTTGATATGAAACATTGCACTGTAGCTCTATATGTTTAGGGAATATGGATACCATTTGACATAGGATTTTGTAACTTTTACACATCACTGTGCCTTCTATAGATGTCACCTGACACACTATCTCATCCCACCTATTCCCATAAAGAATTAGTTCATGTTGAATGAATGCATATGAAATTAACCAGTTATCCTTCATTGGTTTGTGGTTTAAAGCATGACTGCATCTTAACAAACACTTGTGTTATTCTCAAAGATCTGCTCCAGGTGACAGTGGTTTATTATTCCCTCTGGAATTTGTTGGTTACTGGTAGACCGGCCACTCACCTTTGACCTTCTGTAATTTGAACTGGTCCCCAGGGCTGGAGAACGGGCGTTGGCGGGGAGGAAGGACGCCGCTGTTAAGTGAAATCAATCAACACCCTGCATCACAGCTCACCATCTCGTCTTCAATGTGTGAAGTCTAAATAATTCTTTAACACCTGCCACTCCGGGGTATTTTTTTTTCTTAATTAGAATTAGTTTGTCTTTGCATTATTTTTGATAATATACTTTGATACAACATAAAAGCTGTCAGACTACCCCTGTATAAGTCCCACATGGGCTGGCAAACAAGCAGTAACTTGCTGAAACATGAACTCCACCTGTTGGACCTGTTGGAGTCCTCTGATATCAGGCATAAAGAAATGATCGGCAGACCATTTAAATCTTTGAAACTGTGACGTGGGGCTGGAATTGATTGTATCCTTAAAGCAAATCACATGAATGTCTGTTTGAATTGAGCACTAAGGAATAAAGAGGTCGAATTACCATTTCAAATGCTCTTGATGTGTGTTTGTAGAGTAGTTCAGTATTATAAAATTTTACAATTAATTTGAGTAGGCATCTATTTCTTTTCTAGTTCCCCAAAAATTCAATAGCTGTTTTACAATTGGTCCCAGACAATCTTTTCTCCACTTTAAGTCTTAAGAGTCATTGAGACTGTTGCAGGTTCCTGCACTTTCTCCACCAATCAATAAATATCTACAAAAGTTCTCAAGACAAGGCATTCAGAAAATCACCTATCCTTTCATTTCATTTCAAACTGGTTACGCTATGGTTTCATTAAGACAGCCCTAAATTACTTATGGACATTTACACCTACCGTGACCAGACCACAAGTATGTGGGACAAAACATCATGTTAATGTAGGAAACATTAAAATATGTCCATGCATATTATAATCTGAGATTTAATCACACCAAAATATGCATTCTGCAATGTTGACTTTTGATATTTCAAATGCAGTAATGTAGTTCTTTTGAGTAACTTTTAATGATAATTACAGATTTTTTCAATTCATTCAAAAAACTTTATGAATTCCAAGGCAAAAATAGAAGTTGCTATCATTCATCAGATATAGTCGCTCTAATTGTTTTTCTTTTTGATAAATTTGAACATTTTGTTTAAAATATTAAAGAACAGTTATTATGCTGAAATTGTTATTGATGTCCTGGATTTAAAATGTTTTCTTCTGAAACTAGGGTTTTCAACAGTAAATGTGCTGTGAAATAGGGGGAAGGCTCATTAAAAAGTAGAAAAGACATATTTTTATATAAAAGATCATGTGCTGTTAAGTTGATGTTGGTATTTGTTCATCCTTAAAACTGAATTTTACATATGATTTTCATGCCCTTCTACTTTAGGCATTTCAGCACATGATCCATCATAAGACTTATAATGGGCCATCTAGGAAAGCAAGCAAATATGTTTGGTTTGCTTTATGGTCTTTTATTTAAACCTTTTAAGAAAATCCAGCCACTGTACATGAATTGACAGTTGCTCAACTTATGAGACAGACTGCTGTGGGCATATAAAAGTGCACCAAAATTATGGAATTAGTGAAGTAGCTGCAGTTCTGTTGGTTGTCACTACAGTCCACTTAACAACTTCTTACTCAACCTTACTGAACTAAAGATGCAGCTGCAGCTACTGTTATTTGAGCTGGTCATTTCACATGTTGAAGCAATGTATGAAGAAAATGTTTCAGCCCTGAACTGAGAATGCTATGTGAAAGGGATTAAATTTGCATTGTTTATTTTATCGCTGAAATGTGCCCCCAACACCAAAGATGTATCAGGATGAACAAGGTTATTCAGCTGAGCTGGACATGTAGTCCCTGCTGTATTTAATTAGTCTGCACATTGATTTCAGAGGTGATATGAGGTATTTGTTCGTTTTAGGTGCATTACAGCATTATTACCAAACTCAGTAACTCCAAATTGAAGATTGTGACTATGAATCAGAACTAAAGCGGCATAATACTCACATCAACAATAAAAAGGCAAACATTCAGTGGGCACATCTGTGTTATCCTACCTTTCGATTTTTATGAAAGAGGAAATTCAAATTTTTCACATGTGTAATCTACTTGAAATACTACGGTGGCCGACAGGTGCAAATGCGCAGCAAAAGAGAAAACATGCAAACAAAAAAAGACACGCGCACAAATTAAATGCGGCAAACAAAAAGCAAATAAAATGCAGCAAACAAAAAAGAAAACACCCCCGAATGAAATGCAGCAAACAAAAAGAGAGACGCAAACACCCCCGAATGAAATGCAGCAAACAAAAAGAG